>PVKS010029956.1:0-24871 GCA_004027875.1 Aplodontia rufa | reverse complement strand
TCAACACCTATGTCGTGGAGTGTTGATCCTATTTTTTATTCAAGAAACTGTATAGTTGCTGGCTTAATTTCCAGATCCTTGAAGTATTTTGATTTGAATTTTGCACAGGGTGAGAGGTAAGGATCCAATTTCAGTTGTCTACATATGGCTGTCCAGTTTGTCCAACACCATTTGTTGAACAGTCTGTCCTTCCACACTATGCTTTTGCCCAATTTATCAAATATCAGATGGTTAAAGATTTGTGGTTTTGTCTATGTGTCTTCTATTCTGTTCCATTGGTCTTCATTTCAGTTTTGAAACCAATACCATACACCATACTGCTTTTGTTACTATAGCCCTGTAGTATAATTTCAGGTCAGGAATTGTGACACCTCCTGCTTCCTCTTTCTTGCTTAGTAATGTTCCTGCTATCCTGGGCCTTCTATTATTCCACATGCATTTGAGAATTGCTTTTTCTATATCCCTAAAGAATGTCATTAGTATCATGATGGGGATCGCATTGAATCTATGTAGGGTTTTGGGTAGAATGGCCATTTTGATTATATTTTTTCTGCATAACCAAGAACATGGAATATTTTTCCATCTAATTTGGTCTTTGCAATGTCTTTTTTTAATATTCAATAGTTTTCATTGTAGAGGTCTTTATATTCTTTGTTGGATTGATGCCCAAGTATTTTATTCTTTTTGAGGAGACTGTGAATTGGGCAGAGTTCCTGATTTCTTGCTCAATGGACTTGTTGCTGGAGTACAGGAAAGCTAATGATTTATGAGTGTTGATCTTATAACCAGCCACTTTGCTGAAATCGTTTATAAGTTCCAGGAGTCTTCTGGTCGAGCTTATTGGGTCTTCTATGTATAGGATCATGTCCTCAGCAAATAGAGACATCTTGATTTCCTCTTTTCCTATTTGAATTCCTTTGATTTCCTTCTCTTGTCTGATAGCTCTGACTAGGGTGTCAAGGACTATATTGAATAAGAGTGGTGAAAGTGGACAACCTTGTCTTGTTCCTGAATTCAGTGGAAATGCTTTCAGTCCTTCTCCATTAAGCATAATGTTGGCTATGGGTCTGGCATAAATGGCTCTTACAAAAGTCAAGTATCTTCTTTTGATCCCTATCTTCTCCAGAGTTTTAAGCATAAATGGGTGCTGAATTTTATCAAAGGCCTTTTCTGCATCAATTGAGATGATTATATGATTTTTATTTTTAATTCTGTTTAAGTGGTGAATTACATTTATTAAATTGCATATGTTTAACCAGCACTGCATTCCTTGGATGAAGCCCTCTTGATCATGATTATTGTCTTTTTGATGTATTTTTGGATCCAGAGAGCTAGAATTTTATTAAGGATTTTTGTGTCTATGTTCATCAGGGAAATTGGTTTGTAGTTTTCTTTTCTTGATGTGTCTTTATTGGGTTTTGGTATCGAGGTTATATTTGCCTCATAAAAAGTATCTGGGAGGGTTCCAACACTTTGGGTTTCATGGAAAAGCTTGTAGAGGATTGGTGTTAATTATTTTGTAAAGATCTGGTAGAATTCTGCCATGAATCCATCAGGTCCTGGACTTTTCTTTTTTGGAAGACTTTTGATTGCTGTTTCAATATCTCTAAGTGATTGGTTTAGAATTTCAATGTCCTCTCTTGCTAATTTTGAAATGGCATAAGTGGCAAGATATTTGTCCATATCCTCCAGATTATCAAACTTGGAAGAATATCTTTCAAAAATAAGTTCTGATAATCCTCTGGATTTTGACTGAGTCAGTGGTGATATCTACATTTTCATCTTTGATTTTGTTGATTTGTTTCACTTCATTCTTCTTTTGGTAAGGTTGGCAAGGGCCTACCAATCTTATTTATTTTTTCAAAGAACCAACTCTTTGTTTTGTTGATACTTTGTATTGTGTTTTTGTTCTCAATTTCATTGATTTCAGCTCTGATCTTAGTTATTTCCTGTCTTCTATTAGGTTTGGGATTGAATTGTTCCTCTTTTTTTTTGTATTTGAGTTGGAGCATAAGACTATTTATTTTGGTTCTTTACTGATTTTTTTAAAGAGAAAGGGACAGTGAGAGAGAGAGAGAGAGAGAGAGAGAGACAGAGAAAGAGAGAAAGAGAAACAATTTTTATTTAGTTTTTCATGTGGCCTTTGTTGTCCCGAGACTTCATTGTGTATGTGTTGCTGGGGTTTGAACTCACATACTCCTGCATGCCGCCCAAGCAGCCTAACCGCCATGCCACTGCTCCAGCCCCCTCTTTCCTGATTTTTGATGAAGGCACTCAGTGCTATCAGTGCTATAAATTTACCTCTGAAGAATGCTTTCATACTATCCCAGAGATTTCAATATGTTGTTTCATCATTCTCATTCATTTCCAAGAATTTCTTGATTTCTGTTCTCATTACCTCCATTCTTAATTTCAGAGGGTATTATTCAATTTTCAAGTATTTGAGTAGTTTCTATTGTTTTTGTTTTTCTTGCTGTTAATCGCTAAGATCATAGCATTGTGGTATGACAGGATATATGGGACAATATCACTTTTTTATATTTGTTAAGGTTAGCTTTGTAGACTAGGTTGTGATCTATTTTGGAGAAGGATCCATGAGCTCCTGAGAAGATTTGGGATGGAATATTCTGTAAATGTCTGTTAAGTCCCATTGATTAATAGAGTTGTTTAAGTTAGAGACATCTTTGTTGATTTTTTGCTTTGATGATGTGTCTATTTTGATAATGGTGTATTAAAGTCCCCAAGTATTATTCTGTTGAAATTGATGAGAGGTTTAATGTCCTTGAGTAGTTTTTCCATATATTTGGGAGAGTTGTAATTGGGGGCATAAGTGTTAGCTATTTTTATGTCTTCTTGATTAATTATTCCTTTTCCTATGATATAGTGACCTTATTTGTCATTTCTGACTAGTTTTTTATCAAAATTAACTTTGTTTTATATAAGGATAGCAATGCCAGCTTGCTTTTTTGGGCCACAAGCATGGTAGACATTTTTGCCAACCTTTCACCTTCAGTCTGTGAGGTGTGTTTTTTTTTTTTTTATTGTGAGGTGTGTTTCCCGTAGGCAGCATATTGTTGGATTTTGTTTTTTGATCCAGTAAGCCACTCTGTGTCTTTTGAATGGGGCATTGAGTCCATTCATGTTCAGTGTTAGAATAGATATGGGATTCTGGGTCCCTGACATTCTGACTATTGCTGTGTTTTGCACCATCTCAGATACCTTTTAGCGTGTTATGTGATTATTGACTTTCTTCTGTTTATTGGTTTTGGAAGTTGTTTGCATGTTCCTCTGAATGAAGTATGTACTTGAGGAGTTTGTGTAGATCAGGCTTTGCGTTCACGTACCTTCCTAGCTTGAATTTATCATTGATGTACTTAATTTCCCTATCACATTTAAAGCTGAGTTTTCCAGGATATCTTTGGCTGAAAATTGTTTTCTTTCAATATTTGAAAAATATTGCTCCATGGTCTCCTGGCTTTTATTGTCTGATCTGAGAAATCCATAGTAATCCTTATTGGTCTGCCTCTGAATATGATTTGGTGTTATCCCCTTGCTGTTTTAAGATTCTTTCCTTGATTTCTGTTATTCATTTTATAAATGATGTGTCTCGGTGAATTTCTCTTTTGATTAGGTCTGTTCGGTGTTGTATAGGCTTCTTAAATTTGATTTTATGGATCAATTCTGATGTAGGGAAAATTCTCCTTGACAATTTCACTCAGAAGATTTTTTTGTTTTTGTTTTTAAAGAGAGAAGGACAGTGAGAGAGAGAGAGAAAAAAAATCAATTTTTAATTGAATTTTTCACATGACTTGCATTGCTCTGACATTTATTTGTGTACATGGGTGCTGAGGTTCGAACCATGTATTTGTGCATGCCAGGCAAGGGCTATAACCACTGAGCCATGCTCCAGCCCCCACTCAGAAGATTCTTAATGCCCCTTGTTTGTTGTTCAATGTTTTCTTCTATCTCAATTACTCTCAAGTTATTTCTTCTCATCTCATCAAATACTACTTCAAAGTTCTGATCATGCTCAATAAGCTTCTTTTCAATAAGCTTCTTTTCAATAAGTTCCTCCTTGAACTCAATGTTGCTCAGGCTATCTTCATTGTCTGATGTTCATTTTTCAAAAGCAGAGGTTCTCTTTTCTACTGAGTTTACTCTGATATTGGTATCTTCCAATGAGCTTTTGATTTGGTTGACAGTATTTTTCAATTCTAAGAGCTCTGCCATATCTCTTTTCAGAATGTCTAGTTCTTTATAGATGTGGTCTCTCATCTCCGGAAATTGCTCTCTTACCTTCTTCCTTAAATCTTCTTTTAATTCTTTGATTGAATTACTAATCATATTGTTGATACATTTTTCTAGGTTTTCATCTTGGATCCCACCATGGACTCCTTGGATGGAGAGCTGTAGGATGGAGGTGGAGGATTGTTTCCTTTTTCCTCATTTTCAGTTACAGGGAGTGTGGTTTGAGGTCCATCTCTGAATAATTCTCTTGGGGGCTTTGTTGATGGTATTGGAGCTTTTATCTCTTTGCTTAGTTGGACTGGGGTACAATTTGGGTATTGCAGCTCAATGGCTGGCACCCCAATCTGTGAATTATTGTGGACCTTTAAGTTTTCCAATACCTCAATGGATGGGGGTAGAATTCAATATGTGCAGCCAATGCATACAACACACACCAACTATAGCTGTTGCAGTATTGATTAGCACCTATAGCAGCAATCAGATTAGCAGTTTTCTTTCATGAGAGTTCTCCCAATATACTTGGTTAGCAAGGAAACACTCATTTTCAAGTATGGCATCCACTTCAGTTTATCAGGACCTCTGTAGGTGAGGAAAAAAGTCTAGAGAGCAAAGAGAATGAGGTAGGAACGTAGTGTGGAACTTGTGAATTAGGATACAGAGCTACAAGGTAGTAGAGATGATGTAGGCTACTCCACTAAAATAAGGTAAAGACAGAAATGGGATGAAAGTTGATAATGACTTTGAGGGAGGATGAGAGAGATTAGAATACAGTTTAGGAATTGACAGACTAAAGGGAAGAAGGAGGGGTAGTAGAGACTGGGGGTCTTTTCAGCCCAAAGAGACTGAGCAGTAGTTTGCAATATTGTGGACTACCACAGGTTGAACCCCAGCAATATGGGCACAGCACAGACAGACATAAAAAAACACAGCAACAGTCAAAACCAAATACACAAACAAACAAATAAACAAAAAAGTACATACACCTAAGAACACCAATTCCAAGAACAACAACAATAATGACAAAAAAGAGTTGGTAAGGTTATGAATTATTACTGCCAAGTTCAAAATGTACAGTAAGGGTATGTGTTCATATTATGACTTCTAGGTGGAGTCATTTCCCTGTTGAGTTTGTTGGAGGGTTTGAATTTTGGTGATCTCAGCTGGAAGTGAGATTTCCTAGAGGTCTCCCAGTATTTTTCTCCTGTAGAGGGGTTGCAAACATTTACCTTCCCTGCTTCCAGTGAGAACAGACTTTAGGGCCACCCTGGTTGCACTCTTGAGCAGTTTAGGGTCTGCCTCCCGAAAGTCTTGTCCCACCTCAGCCGGGGACCCAGGAGCTGCTGGGAGTCTTGTGGATCCTAGTGCAGCTGTAAGGGACTCTTGCTGTTTGAAGGATAGTGGCTGGCCTGAACTGAGCTCACATGAGACTGTTATTGCCCCACTCCTGGGTGTCTTGAGGTCCTCGCTTGTCCAAAGGGATGATGCATGGGGCAGTCACATCCCCAGCAAGGGAAGGCAGGCATGAAGAAGACATCAGCCCAGCTAGACCAGTGTTTCTGTAGATCTATAATGCAACCACTAGGAGGCGGGGAAGCCTAATCCCACTTGTAGTGCCCAGTACTTATGGGATCACTTCTGTTCACAGAATTCAGGGTCTGAAAGTAGAGGAAAGCACTGGAGCCAGGCTGCCCCTTCTGTTCTAGTTCAGAAGGAGTTCCTATGCTAGCCTCTGCCCCACCTGAGAGGTTTAGGTAGTATCCAGTGGACCTGCTAGCTGATCCCCCCCACCCCGCCCCCAGCTTGTTTAGTTCCTATTGAGCAAAATCCTGGTCATGGACTCCACCAGCAAATCGTCATGTAAAGGGGTGGATGAGACACCTCTAAATGTGAGTCGCAGGTCCAGTAAAGAGGGCCCACCAGGCCCACACAGCCCCCAGGACAGACAGTCAAAATACTGGGGACCTTGAACCACTCTGGACTGAGCTCCCTATTCCGATCTGGATCTGGTGGATCTGGTTTCACTGTTCGAAGTGGTTTCCTGTACCACTCTCCAGGAGGGTTCAAAATGGTGGTTGTTGCCTCACTTCTTGCTTCTTTGCAGCCATATTCAGGGGACTCTACTTTGCATGTATTAAAGTCATCCCTCAGATCCCACTGCTGCTGTCCCTGGGGCACCAGAGCTCCATGACCAGCCTCTAATTAGGCTGCCTGAGTGCTTCTGCTATCAGTGCTCACCAGCTCTGAGTTTCTTTATGTGTGAGTGTAGCTTCCTTCCCTCTGGGTTGCTGAAGCTAGAAATTTTTTATTTGGGATTCCCTGCACTCTCAGCTTGTCCATGGCTCTGTATCACTAAACATTCTTACTTGGCTAATAATGAATTTAGGGAAAAATTTTGCTGTTCACCCACCTCATAGAAAGACACTCTCCCACCGTTGGCATCCTCCATCCAAGGAGAAGTTTTTCATTCAGCTTTGCAATGGGTCACCATGATGCTTCCCTGGTTGTTCTTAATAAATAATAAGAAATCAAGCCTATAAGTTTATTATAAGAATATATTAAAATCAGTTAAGATATAAGATATACCCCGTTAAGATACAAGTGGTTCAAAATCCAATAACTTAATTCAAACAGCCTTATTCAAACTTGTAAGAGTATACCAAATACATGCTTAAAATCTATGTAATAAAAGACCTCTATTTTATGTAATTAAATTTTAATTTAAAAATCCTATACTAAAAGGAGGAGTAAAATTTAATTTTTAATTTTTGCAATGTTGGGGACCAAAATCAATGCCCCCAACCCCAAAGACAACTTCTTAATTTGATAAATGTTATCTGTTATCACTACTATTAATTTGCATTGGTTCTAGATGTTTTAGCCAATATGGTAATGTAGGACTAAAATATTTAGGTATTAGAAACAAGACCCCCAAATATCAGAAATAAACAGAATTTAGTGAATCATAAATCTAGTAAGTATAAGTAAAATCATCTTATATACCTCTAACAATCAGTTACAAAATACAGTCTAATAACTGCAGTCAAAATGTTTATACAACTGGAAAAATAAATAAAATAAAAGTAATCTACAAAAATTATGATTCTCATTTATTAAACAGTTATTACATTATTAGGCATCATGTAAGTGCTTATATGCATATATATGCATATATCTCATTTAATACTTAGTACTCTGATTAAAGGTAGTTTTATTATTAATTCCATTAAGAAGAAAAAACTTAGACTTCAGAAGATTAAATGTCTTGCCCAAGTTTGTTTTATTAGTACAATAAATGTGCAGAAACAGGAAAATAATGTCAAAACTTTATTGAGGGGCCTCAAAGAAAGCCTAAATAAACTTAGGAGTATTCTCTATCTGTGGATAAGAAGATTAATACCATGAAATATCAGTTTTCCCAATATTCACATTCATATTAAATTTTAGTTTATTAAAAATCATAAATATGGGAGCATAAACTCCAAAATTTGGCAGAGGAAGAAAATGAAGCAATTTGAGGAGAAACTTCAATCCAGAATATTTGGCTGTATAAAAAAGTCAGCAAACTCCTGAACATGCATGTGCATTCTTGGAAGCAGGTTGCAATGATTTCTGTGAGGCATTATTTCTTAGAGCAGCTTTGTTTGCTGCCCTGCATTCTTTGCAGCTGTGCCTTCCACAGCTACTTTGAATAGATGATACCTCTGGTTCACTAAGAAGGCAGTTCCCATCACTTTTTGTTGTTGTTGTTGTTGTTACATGGGTTAAATAATTTTCTTCAGCAGGGTGCTCCACAGATTCTTGAATATGATTGTGAATTTCCCTGACTCCAAACATTTTCTGTAAGTTTCATTTAGGGAGATTGTTCAATCTATCATCTATCTGTCTATCTATCCTCCTCCTTCTCCTTCTTCTTCATCTTCTTCTTCTTCTATCATCATCACTTGTCAGTCAGTCATTTATCTATTACTCCACTTTGTATGTCCGGTAACTGACTACCATAGGCAGCCTAACTGACTAATAAAGGTTTACTAAGCTCCAGGTTTTAGAAGCTAGGAAGTTTAATATCAAGGCGCAGGCTTCTGGTTAGATCCCTCTGACTGCTTCACATAGTCACAAAGCTGAGGGAAGGGTATCACATAATGGGACAGGGAAACATGCTAGCTCATGTCTCCCTTGTTATAAAGTCATTAATGTCATCATGGAAGCCCCACCTTGATGCCCTCCTCTAACCTTAATTACATTTGAAATGTCTCTCCTTCCAATACTAATAACATATGGATTTGGAGATTAAGTTTCCCACACATGAATATTTTGGGACGAATGCAATTCCTTATATTTTGTATGTGCCGGAGGCTAAGGCATGAGGAAAGCTCTCTAAACTCTGTTTGCCATCAGGTGTTGTCCCGGGCCTTTATGGATGTCTATAAAAACTTCCTGCCTTCTCTCTTGGTCACACAGTGAGATTTACATTTCTCAGACTTCCTTGTTAAGTGGGATCATGGCAAATGAGATATGAGCAGAAGTGATATCTGTTATTGAAGACTGGCACCATGGAAGCTGCTTCTTTCTCTACTTGCTTATCATAGACAGCATGCTGACTTTGGAAGATGACTGCCTGAACTCAGTCCCAGAGTCATGGCTTGTGTCAGTCAGCTGTCCATCACCACAGAAAACACCTAGGAAAATCAACTTAAAAGGAAGAATTCTTAGTTTTGCATTGCAGTTTCAGAGGTAACTGTCCATGGTCATTTGGCCACACTGCTTTGGGCCTAGGGTTAAGCAGTACCTTGGCACAGAGGTTATGGTGAAGAAGCCATTCACTTCATGGAGATTAGGAAGCCAAGGAAAAGAAAGTGCTGAGATCCCAATCCCCTTCAAGTGCACAGCCATGGTAGCCTAATTTCCTTCCACTAGGCTGCACCTCCTTAAAGTTCCACCATCTTTTAATAGCACCACAAACTCAGAACCAAGCCTTCAACACATGGGCCTTTGAGTGACACAGACCATAGCTCTGCTTAAAATAGGAACCAGGAACACCTGATTTGGAACTGACTCTTGTGTTAAATCATTTAGTTTTGGGGTTATCTGTTAGAACAGATGGGATTGCTTGGATGGAGCTCTACCCAGTGTATCTTAGGCAGAGATGTGAGGGAATTTTAATAGTATCACAATAAGGTAAAGATTGCCAATCTCATACCAAAGCAACATTTTGCTACAAAAACACGAAGAGAAATTCTCCAGGTAGATGATCATGTGAGGGTCAAGGAAGATCATGCTCAGTCTGGCTATCAGCACAGACTGTTGAACAGCATTCATTGCTAAGTTTTAGTGGTCATATTATCAGTGCTCTGAGGACCATGTTGATTAGTTTCTATTTTGGTATTTTACAGAAAAAGAAGCACAATTTCTTTTAACAAGAGAGAGAGGGGATCCCTGGCATTTAAACAAAAGGATCTGATGAATTGGGATATAACACCTGAAAACCATGCTCAAGCTAATATGTGGGTCCTTGAATATAAGTCTCCCAACCCTGCTAGCAAGTTGCCCTTAGACCCAGAGTCTTCTTTTCTTAATGAATGCAGGGCAGACTTTTGAAGGCTTGGCAATGTTTCTGACCTGGTCTAAATTTATGCTCTTTGAGTTGTAAATTTTTTCTAGGTCTTTTCTAGATTTTTCTTTTATGTGGAATGTAATGAACACTCCACTAAGTGTTTTTCATGCATTGTCTCATTTTGTAGTCAAAAATATCTTGCAATGTGATCCTAGTATTATGTACATTTTTCAACTGAGATTATGTTAAACTGATTACTATTGCCCAACTTTTCAACTCAGAAGAAAATAACAAAAATAGGTAAGAAAATAAAGAAGAAATCTAGCAGTCTTCTGATTGGATTGGAAAACATCCTAATGAACAAGAGATGGAGAGATAAAGAAAGGAGTATTGGTATTGCTAATGGACATATGCTTTATGCCAGATGGAAGTTAGCTTTATATTGCCATTGTTATTTTTAATCTTAAATGGGATTTACTGGTCTATTTCTCTAGTTATGAAGTATGCTGGTTAGCTTTCATGTACTTCAACAAACACTTGAAAGAACCATTTTAGAAGACAGAAAGGTTTGTTGTGACTCACAGCATTCGAGATTCTGGTCTTTGCTGAAAAAGCACATCATGGTGGGTAGTCTTTCTTTGCCAGGAAACAAAAAGAGAGGAAGAGACCAGTGTCCCACAATTCCGTTTGAGGACATGATCATGTGACCTTAAGCTTCCCACTGGACCTCAGTTCTTAAAGATTACACCCTCTTTCAATAGTGCCAAGTTGAGGACCAAGCCTTTAACACATGGGCTTCTGGGGAACATTCCAAATCCAAACTAAAGCATGAGGAATTTATCTACACACACTGAGAAAGGCCCTTTGGTCATTCTAAGTGTACCAATGGGAAAAATCAACTTTTCTCAACCAATCCAAGTAGCTACAGTATTAACATTCAATTCATTTCAAAATATGCAAATTAACAGACAGATATACTAAACAGGGCAGCTGTAACACTAACCCTTTTCAGATATTCAGCTGGAGGACCAATTAAAGTACCTGGATACTAGTTTATTACTCTTGACCCTAAGATATTCTTCTCATGGGACACCAGAAATGAGTTGAGCCTTCTCCTTTCTTTGCTCCTGTTCCTTTATCTTCAAATGAGATGAAATGCATCAGCAACTACAATCCCCAGCCCTGCCCTGGAGCTCCTCCTGTCTCCACCCCAGCCCACGATTTACTTATTAGAATTTTAATTCCCCAAACTTAGTTCTCTACCCCCAACCCTTTCTATTTCCTGTCTCTATATTTTTCAGAAAATATACTGTAATAGCTACAAAGTTTGTGTTGATGGGGATCTTGGATCTTCAAAAAGTGGAGGAGGAATAATCTGCTGTCTTAAGAGTTCTTCTGGAAAGAAAGTGACTCTCATGTGTGTATTAGCATCTACTACCAATCCTAAGTGTCTTTTTATCACCACTGCCTTGTAAACATTGGGAAATGGCACACTGCTGAAGTGACTGATTTGGGGTATATGTATATATGTGCATATGTGTGCATGAGTTATAATGATATCTTTTTTATAATATTCATAAAGAGTTCTGGAGTAGTTGAGAATAGGAAAGTTATCATCTTAAACCAGAAAATTAACACTTCCTTTTGAAAGAGGGCTTAAAATGTATGATACTTTTTAACATAAATCATATTAGTAAATTAAAAGCCCTTATGATCTTACAAATTTGATATTTTTGTCCCTTGGTTAGAACTCTTAAATCCTATTTCAATAGGAAAATGGTTCACTATTGTTCAAGGACATGCTTCTCATGGCCAAAATATCTGCTCCCCTATTGAGAGAACACGTTGGAAAGTTTTAGATGCCTGGACCTTAATGGATATTGTCACATTGGATGACAGGAAGCATTCTCCTGAAAGACTCCAGGAACTTCTTTCAGAGATGGGATGAATCAAGGTTAATTTACATTTCTGAACCTATTCTTTGCATTGTTGAATGCTGACATGATTGAGTTCCAAAGAGACAACCAATATAATATAGTAAAGCACAACTTTAATGCTATTAAAAGCCAGGAATAGCCATGATTAATTACCACTGAAGCTGAAGGGAAGAAGGGAGGACTCTGAGAGTCAGTTTAATTAATCACTTGCTTTAGAATTAATACAGCCTCTCTAAACTTGGTGAGAAAAAATCATGGGAAAAGAATAAATGCTGTTTGCTCTTCAGGAAATTGACATAAGCTCTTAATCTCAAGAGCATCTGAGGGGTTTGTGTCGTGTGCTTTTATTTTTCTTTAATTTAAAAAAGTAAACAAAATTACTTCTGCTCTGACTTTGATAAAATAGATGATAATGCAATTTGAGGGGTCCAAGAAGCCTTTGCAAAGAGGTGGCCACCTCATTTAGGTTGTGCACACCTTATGTGGCCCATGTGTGCTGATGCTAGGAAATCAGAATCCTACTGAGGTGGACCACATCGAGAGGGCACTGGGTGCAAGAGAAAACTTGATAGTTATGCACAGCACTTATTTAATCAACCGGAACAACCAAATCAGAGATCTCCAGCCTTGAACTGCATGTTTCAGCCTGAATAATCTACCCAGAGAGTGGGTACTTGAGAATAACAATGTGGTTGAAACTTTGTCCTTTATCATGAGGTGGCATGAAGAACCCATTGAGTTTATTGGGGAAAATGATGACATATATTTGGGGAAGTTTTTATTTCTCTAAAGTAAATTGAACGAAGCAAGCACTGTGCACAGCTCTAGCTGTCCACTGACTGAAGCCCCCATACTTTGTACTCAGGAAAGAGGAATGCCAACAAGCACCACCACAACAGCAGCTAGTGCATGTTGATAGCTTCACATTGATCAGCTATGGTGTTTTCATGTATTGTCTCATTTAACCTTTAAGTTGTCACAACAATACTCTGCTGTCCTACAGCTGGGTATGGGTAGGACCAGAATTCGAATCTGGTACAGGTAGGACCAGAATTCAAATCTGGTTAACCTGACTCTAGGAAAGATCAATGAAAGATAAAATATCATTTTACAGAGCTATTTGGGACTACTATGGTTCTTTAATCCAAAGTATACACATTGCATGAAAATGTAATTGATACTATTTACAATTATAGGTGGGTCATTTTCTTTTTCCTCTGAAATCCCCCTCAAACCATGTTCAGATACTGGTGTCATTGATGCAATCTCCCTCTCCCCAATCTTCTTTCAAAAACTGAGATTCTCAATCTACATTTGCTAGGGAAACATCTTTGGAATTTGACACACCAGAATGAAAATTTGTGGGGCTAGTGCAGTGGCTCAGCAGTTACAGCACTTGTCTGGCATGTGTAAGGACAATGGTTCAAACCCCAGCACCATGAAGTATCAGAGCAAAGAAAGCCACATTTAAAACTAAGATAAAGTTAATTCTGTCTTTTACTCTCTCTGTGTCTCTCTCACTGTCCCTCTCTTTCTTTTTTAAGAAAAATAAAAAAAAACTTTGTCTGATCACCTTGTTGCAGACATCATTCATGTGATCAAATTGAAATGAACATAATTACTCAGTTTAGCATCTGAACTGAGCATTGTTTTGTGGAGGAAGTCTTTAAAAGGGATAGACCCTGGCCAGTGAGAAAGTTGGTCTATTATCATGTGTTAAATCCAGATAAGATGTAATGCTATACAACATAATACTTTTTTAGAGATATTGTGGGAAGGGGAAGGGAGGGATAAAGGTGAGTAATTGGGGGGGCACTCCTGGGGGTAATTGTAATATCCAGAATCTATACACATTTTATATTATTTTGTTGAAAACTTGTATGGTTGTTCAAAAATAAAAAAAATTTAAAAAAAAAAGGGATACTCAAGATAAGAGAAAATTTCTAAGGTGAAACCAAAGTTAATACAGAAAAAGATAACATTTTACATAGAGGTTGATTTCTAATGTTATCTCATAAAACAAAAATAACATCCATTGAATAGTCCGTTAGGAGAATGGCATGTGCAAAATGATACCATTTCCCAAGTTCAATACACGAGCATTGAATGAGACAGCTCTGTCTTTATTTGGGCACAAATGAAGGAAGGCGTCATTTTATGCTTGGGAATATGTTACCTAAGTATGTACTTCTACACACCAAATGACACTCTGTGTGGCTAAAAACTCATTTTTGCCCCTAGCCCTAAGGTAAATAAATGCTTACTGAGTGGTTACTTTAGCTCCACCACTTGAATTCTCCTCCTTTCCCCTGTTTTCCCTTACCTTCCCTCTCTTTCTCTTGGCGTTCTCTTGGTTAAAAATTTTTAACTGAATTCATTAAAGTTAAAGTGCATATAAAGTAAATTTCCTCTTCCATGTTGACTTCTAACTGCACAACCATGAAGTGATGGATGTTCTGTGTCTCTTGTTATATTTATTTTCTTAGAGGATAAATTCACCACCCTATCATTTGAGCTAGAATTGTTTCAAAATAATGGTAATGATATTGATGATGATGAAGTTATTGAAGACTGTAAGTAAGGATAACCATAATCAGAAAAAAGAGAGGAGAGGAAACTTACATTTTAATACTTATGGAACCTTACCATGTGCCAAGCATAGCATTATGTGTTTTTCTTGGATTATATCCTACACTAATCACAAGAAACTATACCGTTTTTATCATTCCCAAATTAAAGACTGGGAGGAAACTTGCCTGAACTAGTCAGTGATGTATCAAATCCACGCAATTTTGTGCGGAATCTGTGGTAATCATTAGTACAGTGTGTGTCTGAGTCATCTCCAATGCTGTCCTCTCCACCAGCAAACCCCACCACCTCAGTTTCTACCAGTTACCCAAGTCTGGTAAATTTTTCTTCCTGTAAGTTCATTTTCTCTTGCTGCATCCCAGCTAGCACTGCTGGATTCAGCCTTTCCTCCTGGGATATCAAACTGTGTATCTGCCAAAATGGCTTCTGTCCATCTAATCTTCACCTCTTGCACCCATTCTTTCCGTGGCTGTGAGAGTTTTATCACTGAAAAGTAAATCTCTTCTTATTGCCCCCATCTTACCTGCTCTAGGACTCCTCATCACTGCAGAAGTATCATCAAATATCTGTCACCTTGCTCCTGTCTCCCTTTCTAATCTCAGTTTCTGCCATGCCACACACATTGCTGCTCACACATATCACATGACTCTTTGCTTCTTGTGTCTTTGCTTATTCTGCCAGCTGCTTAACTTTTCTTTTCAGTCCCATTCTCGGCTTCCATCTTTTCTTGGAAAAAACTTCCCATCCTTCAGTATTCACTTAAATGTCATCTCTATTGGCATTTTGTCCCTGGCTCCACAGGGTGAACTGTCTTCTCTATTCTCTCACAGGATGCAATTCTTGGGTAGTACTTAACCTCTCACATGGAGATTGTCTGAGTGGAGGTCTGTGAGATCCATAAGAGCAGTGATTAAGTAACATCCACAGCCTCCAACAATCTAGTCCCCATCCATATTTGCATCTTTTCTCACCACAATTAACTGATATGAATGCCATACTAAACTAAATCATATCTGCCATATACCTCATGATTTATTGTGTCCTGATAATTAAATGATCAGGCCATTCTTTTCATCTGGATAGACTTCTGCAATCACCACCTATAAAAATAATGCCTATATTTTTAAATCTAGACCAAACATCACCATCTTCTCAAAATATTCCCCACTCATAGAGAGGCTGTTGTCTTTTTAGCTGTCATAAAGAGCTCATCTTTGGCATTATATGTCTCATTTTATCATAATTATCCACTTTGTATCAAGCTTCTCTATCCATGCCTTAGTTTCCCCATCTTAAATATGTCCCTTGAGTTCTTTTTGAGAAATCAAATCTTAGTCATTTTTGTTTTACCATCATACCTAACTCACTCATTCTTACTTTCTTTTCTGCTGTATCAAGCCAAGCCTGCTATGATGAATGATTGAATGAATGTTAGTGACAACTTATGTTGATCATGTCTCTACCACCCCCCCTGTTCCCTGTTTTCCACCAGAAAGGGCTCATAGAAGAAGCAGTGGGGTAATAGTTAAATCTAGCAAAAGTGCTAAATGATATCCTTTTGTTTGTGAATCTGGATCTGGTTAATATTAAGACTTATTTCTGTATGGTTTGAGTGCATTGAACTGAAAGTTGGTAAGTCTCACTGGAGACTAGCAATCATCATAGCTCACATATGGTCATGTTTGCTAGGGTCTCTGCCAAGTGTGTTTATACATTTGATGGCTCTTCACAACAACCTAGTAAAATAATACTATTGCTAATTTTATAACCAAGTAAACTAGGTGGTAGAGAGATTATGCAGCTTTTGAACAATCATAGAGATTATAAGCAGGAGGTGAAATGTGTATTTTATCCCTATTTCCAACTCCCCAAATCCTTGGAATCTCTAAAGCGGCATTTGTCTTATTTATGCTAGAGAGTCAATGATGACTGAGAGGCCCCATGGGGACAGGTTACAAGAAAGACCAAGGCAGGAGTAGGTTGGGACCTGAAGATCCGCCACCCAAATTTCAGGGAATGGAGCAGGGACTAAAGGTTAAACAGTGCAATGATTTAATCAATAATGCCTCTGTGATGAAACTTTTGCAAAAGCCCGAAAGGAAAACATTTTAAAATCTTTGCAATAGCTCACACATGGAAGTTCTTGAAGTGTACTTAATTCACCCTTCAAATGGAGAAAGGATATGGAACCTTCACACCCCTTCTCCTACACCTTGCCTCATCCATCTATTCATCTGACATTCATCAATATCTTTTGTAATAACCTTTATCATAAATCAGTGAACGTAAGTATTTCTATTAGTTCTCTGAGCTTCCTTAGTAAATTAATTAAACTTGAAGAGTCTGGATGAACCTTGATTTATAGCCTGTTGGTCAATGGTACAGTTGAAACAAACTGGGGCTTATGACTGGGAGGGAGTAGTCTTAGGAGCTGCACTCTGAATCTGTGAAATCTGACATTTCTCCATGTACATAATGTCAGTACTGAATTAGCTTACAGGATACCTAACTGGTGTCCACTGCACAATTAATTGCTTGCTTGATGGTGGAGAAAAATGCCCATATGTTTTAGGATTAAAGAAGTACTCTGTTGTGAGACTCAGTAGGAGAAACTGAGTTTGTTCATTCGCTTATCACTGAAGGGAGTAAATTCCATGTCTGATTGATTCAATACCTAACCTCTTAACAACAAAGTTGTCTTCTTTAGAAAGTCTCCTGATTTACCACAGCAGAAGAGGGAAAACAATGATGCCCCTTCCCTGGAGATTTTTCTAAAGCAAGGTTGGCAACCTTGGCACTACTGACATGTTGGACTGGATAACTGATTGTGGTGGGAACCTGTCTTGTGCAATTTAGAATACATAGCAATATCCTGTCCTCTACCTGCTAGATGCCGGGAGTGCTCCTCCCCTCCATCACACCCCGAGTTTTGGCAGTCAAGGGTGTCTCCAGACATTGCAACAACACTGGTTCAGAATCACTTGGTTTAAATGGAGAGAAAAGCCTCCTTGGTGGGAGAGCATTTCCAATCCCAATTCAAATAGTGCGCTTAACAGTAGACTGCAGGGATGATAATGCAACTCAGACTAGAACAGCTGTTTTCAGCTGTGTGGTTATTAGAGCAGTTTTCTGGAGCATTTTATATTTGTGACTGTCTAAGCCAACTACATCAGAACTTTGAACAGCAAATAGGGCAGCTGGTACAGTAATAAAACTTCTCTCATACAGTACCAGGAACCAAAAGCAGTCCTAGGCATCCAACTTAGTTCATCTGAAGCTGAATTTTCAACATTTTTACCCTAATAAAATCTAGTTACAATAGTCATCTTGAGTGATCTTGTGGAGGAATAGCCATAAAAGAATAATCTGAGAAATATGTAGAAACAGAGGGGTACTGCCCCAAATTGCCCAATGGTAGCAGGACCAGGTGTTTTAAAGGATTGCTCACATAAATTTTAGATAATTAAAAATTAGGACTGGAGCAGTGGCTCCGTGGTTATGGTGCTTGCCTGGCATGCACAAGAATGCAGGTTCAAACCCAGCACCACGTACACAACAAAATGTCAGAGCAACAAAGGCCACATGAAGAATTAAGTAAAGTTGATTCTCTCCTTCTCTCTCTCTCTCTCTCTCTCTCACTGTTCCTCTCTCTCTTAAAAAAAATTGATAGTAAGGAAACTTCCTTTAAAATTGAAGCTTAGAAAAAGCTTCAATTAATTGAATTAACTGAAGAACATATGTATTTTTTGAAAGACACAAAGCTGAAAATTAAAGAATTGTTTTTAGAAGTGTTTAGGGTGGAGAGAAGATGACAGACTGACAGTTTGACTACTCTGTGCTTCACTCCATGAACAGATGAAAAATCTCCAGGACACCTTCACCAGTATGAGGTGTGTTTCAGGAATATTCACAATCAGAGCTCAGCATTTGTTTAGGATGACTTTAGGAAGAGTTGAAAGTTGAATATACTTAGAGGTAAAGGAGGGATTTCTATACATTAATGCCAGGTCATACGGCCAGTACCGGGGCTTCCCAGCATCCCTTGGCAACCAACCAGTGGGGGAGAAGCTGATTCACCAACCCAGGAGGCCCCCAGGCTGAAAGGGAATCACAAATGCGGATTAGAGACCTTCCTTCTGGCCTCCACTGGGAAAGCTGTATCTCTTGGCTGCATGCATAAGGCAGAAACAGGAGCTTTTTTTTTTTTTTTTTTAAATCAGAGGGCTCCCACAGGAGCCGTATCAGCCAGCAGCAGTGAATCAGCAGTTCAAAACAAGCTACTACTTAATTGCGCCAGGACCCTGCCACTGTTCAGAAACTGAACTGGGAAGAGGAAGTATGGGACAGTTATTGTATGCTTTGAAGCCTGACAGAGGGAATAGTCAAACTCTATGGATGCCAAAAATATGACTAACACTAACATTTGTTTCAGAGGTGGAATTTAAATCTGGGTTATATATGATACTAAATAATCAAATTATCACTGTTTATTGTTGCACTGACTGTTTCAATTGATGATCTCATACTAGCTCAGGGGGAGCTGAAAAATCTCAAGGGTCAATAGTAGAGCACAGATTAGGGAGGTTAGGGATCTGACTTCAGAACTCAACTTCTCCAACATCATCTCATATCAAATTAAGGATACAACAAAATTCTCAATCCTCCAACAAAGAAAGACCCTAAAGAGAAGCAAACAGAAAGAGAACTCAGGCAAAAAACTCACTTCAAAACAGATAAGCTCCATACCAACAGCAAAGCCCCCAGAAAACCATTCACTATCAGACCTCAAGCCACACTCCTTTTAACTGAAAATGAAGAAAAGGGGTAATAATCCCCCACAGCTCCCATTCCAAGGATTCCATGGTCAGGGTCCTGGATGAAAGCCTAGAAAAAATGTATCAATAATATAATCAGTAAATCAATCAAAGAAATGAAAGAAGAGTTAAGGAAAGTGATAAGAGAGCAATTTCAGGAGATGAGAGACCACATATATAAAGAGCTAGACATTCACAAAAGAGATGTAGAAACCTCTCAGAATTGAAAAATACTGGCAACCAAATCAAAACCTCAATGGAAACTACTAAAACCAGAGTGAACTCAAAAGAAAATAGAACCTCAGCTCTCAAAGAACGAACATCAGATAATGGAGACAGGCTGAGCAACA
Organism: Aplodontia rufa; assembly: GCA_004027875.1. NCBI lineage: Eukaryota > Metazoa > Chordata > Mammalia > Rodentia > Aplodontiidae > Aplodontia > Aplodontia rufa. The sequence continues at coordinate 5,382 of PVKS010029956.1, read as the reverse complement.
TCAAGTTCAAGGAGGACAGACAAGAAATTAAGCTTATTGTACATGATCAACTTCCAAGTAGTATTTGATGAGATGAGAAGAAACAACATGAGAGTAATCGGGAGTGAAGAAAACATTGAACAACAAAAAAGGGTCATTAAGAAACTTCTAAGTGAAATTGCCAAGAAGAATTTTCCCCATATCAGAATTGATCCAGAAAATCAAACTCAAGATGTGTATAGAATACCAAACAGACCTAACCAAATGAGAAAGTCAATGAGACATATCATCTATAAAATGAAAAACAGAGAAATCAAGGAGAGAATCCTAAAAGCAGCCAGGGAAAAACACCAAATCACATTCAGAATCAGACCAATTAGGATTACTACAGATTTCTCAGATCAGACAATAAAAGCCAGGAGACCATGGAGTGATATTTTTCAAATATTGGAAGAAAACAATTTTCAGCCAAAGATATTATACCCTGCAAAACTCAGGTTTAAATGTGATGGGGAAATTAAGTACATCAATGATAAATTCAAGTGGGAAAAGTACATGAACACAAAGCCTGATCTATACAAACTCCTCAAGTACATACTTCATTCAGAGGAACATGCAAACAACTTCCAAAACCAATAAACAGAAGAAAGTCAATCATCACATAACACACTAAAGGATATCCGAGATGGTGCAAAACACAGCAATAGTCAGAATGTCAGGGACCCAGAATCCCATATCTATTCTAACACTGAACATGAATGGACTCAATGCCCCATTCAAAAGACACAGAGTGGCTTACTGGATCAAAACACAAAATCCAACAATATGCTGCCTAAGAAAACATACCTCACAATCAAAAATAGACACAGACTGAAGGTGAAAGGTTGGCAAAAATGTCTATCAAGCTTGTGGCCCAGAAAAGCAAGCTGGCATATAAAACAAAGTTAATTTTGATCAAAAACTAGTCAGAAATAACAAAGAAGGTCACTATATCACAATAAAAAGAATAATTCATCAAGAAGACATAACGATAGCTATCACTTATGCCCCCAATTACAACTCTCCCAAATATAAGGAGAAAATACTCAAGGACATTAAACCCCTCATCAATCTCAACAGAATAATACTTGGGGACTTTAATACACCATTATCAACAATAGACAGATCATCAAAGCAAAAAAATCAACAAAGACATCTCTAACCTAAACAACTCTATTAATCAACTGGACTTAACAGACATTTACAGAATATTCCATCCCAAATCAGCTGAATTTACCTTCTTCTCATCAGTCCATGGATCTTTCTCCAAAATAGACCACATCTTAGTCCACAAATCAAATCTTAAAAAATACAAAAAAGTTGGGGCTGCAGCGGTGGCTCAGCATTTGAGCACTTGCCTGACATGCTCAAGGACCCAGGTTCAAACCCCAGTACCACATACATAACTAAGTGTCACAGAAACAGACCTGATTAAAAAATAAAAATTGATTCTCTTTAAAAAACAATACAAAAAAAGTTGATAGGTTCCCATGAATCCTGCCAGACTATAATGATACGATCTTAGCAATTAACAGCAAGAAAAACAACAGAAACTACTCAAATACTTGGAAACTTAATAATACCCTCTTAAACAAAGGATGGATAAAAGAGGTAATGAGAACAGAAATCAAGAAATTCTTGGAAATGAATGAGAATGATGAAACAGTATATAAAAATCTCTGGGATAGTATGGAAGCATTCTTAAGAAGTAAATTTATAGCACTGAGTGCCTTCATCAAAAATCAGGAAAGAGCCCAAATGAATAGTCTTATGCTCCAACTCAAATCCTTACCAAAAGAGGAACAATCCAATCCCAAACCTAATAGAAGACAGGAAATAACTAAGATCAGAGCTTAAATCAATGAAATTGAGAACAAAAAAAAAGTGCAAATTATCAACAAAATAAAGAGTTGGTTCTTTGAAAAAAATAAATAAGATTGATAGACTCATTGCCAACCTCATCAAAAGGAACAATGAAGGGAAACAAATCAAGAAAATCAAAGATAAAAATAGAGATATCACCACTGACTCAAACAAAATCCAAAAGAATTTCAGAACTTATTTTGAAAAATTATAATCTGCCAAGTTTGATAATCTGGAAGAAATGGACAATTATCTTCCACATACGATATTCCCAGTTTAACATGGAAGGACATTGAAAGTCTAAACCAACAAATCTCGGGTAGTGAAATCAAAACAGCTAACAAAGGCCTTCCAAAAAAGAAAAGCCCAGGACCTGGTGGATTCTCAGCAAAATTCTACTAAACTTTTATAGAGGAATTACCTCTGATCCTCAACAAGCTTTTCCATGAAATTGAAAGGGTTGGAACCCTTCCAAACAATTTTATGAAGCAAATATTGCACTGATATCAAAACCCAATAAAAACACATCAAGAAAACTATACACCAATATTCCTGATGAATATAGACACAAAATCCTTAATAAAATTCTAGCTATCCAAATCCAAAAATACATCAAAAACATAATACATCATGATCAAGAGGGCTTCATCCTGGAAAAGCAGGGCTGGTTCAACATACACAAATCAGTAAATGTAAGTCATCACTTAAACAGAATTAAAAATAAAAATCATATAATCATTTCAACTGATGCAGAAAAGGCCTTTGATAAAATTCAGCACCCATTTATGCTCAAAACTCTAGAGAAAATAGGGATCAAAGGAAAAATTTTTAACTTTGTAACAGCCATTTATTCCAGACCCATAGCCAACATTATGCTTAATGGAGAAAGACTGAAAACATTTCCACTCAATTCAGGAACAAGACAAGGATGTCGACTCTCACCACTCTTATTCTATATAGTCCTTGACACCCTTGCCAGACTATCAGACAAGAGAAGGAAATCAAGGGAATTTGAATAGGAAGAGAGGAAGTCAAGATGTCTCTATTTGCTGATGACATGATCCTATGCCTAGAAGAACCAATAAGCTCTACCAGAAGATTTCTAGAGTTTATAAACGATTTCAGTAAAGTGGCTGGTTATAGGATCAACACCAATAAATCATTAGCTTTCCTATACTCCAGCAACAAGTCCATTGAACAAGAAATCAGGAAGTCTGTCCCATTCACAATTGCCTCAAAAAGATTAAGATACTTGGTCATTAATCTAACAAAGGATATAAAGGATCTCTACAATAAAAATTATTGAACATTAAAAAAAGAAATTGCAGAAGACCTGAGTAGATGGAAAAACATTCCATGTTCTTGGTTAGGCAGAATCAATGTAATCAAAATGGCCATTCTACCAAAAGCCCTACAGATTCAATGCAATCCCCATCAAGATACCAATGACATTCTTCATGGATATAGAAAAAGCAGTTCTCACATGTATGGAATAACAGAAGACCCAGAATAGCCGAAACATTACTAAGCAAGAAAGAGGAAGCAGGAGGTATCATAATTCCTGACCTAAAATTATACTATATGGGTATAGTAACAAAACAGCCTGGCATTGGTATCAAAGGAGAAATGAATACCAATGGAACAGAATAGAAGATACTTAGACAAACTCTCAAATCTTTAACTATCTGATATTTGATAAAGGGGACAAAAGCAGAGGGTGGAAGAAGGACAGCCTGTTCAACAAATGGTGCTGGACAAACTGGACAGCCATATGCAGACAACTGAAATTGGATCCTTCCCTCTCACTGTGCACAAGAATCAAATCAAAATGGTTCAAGGATATGGAAAATAAGCCAGCAACCTTATAATTGCTTGAAGAAAAAGTAAGATCAACACTATATGACAGGTGTCGGCACTGCCTTTCTTAACAAGACTCCCATAGCGCAAGCATTAAAACCAAGAATAAATGAATGGGATTCCATTAAACTAAAAAGCTTCTGCACAACTAAAGAATTAGTCAAGAGTATCAAGAGAGAACCTTCAGAATGGGAGAAAATCTTTGCCTGCTACACCTCAAACAGAGGGCTAATAACCAGAATATACAAAGAACTCAAAAAACTGAACACCAAAACCACAAATAATCCAATCAATAAATGGGCTAGGGAGATAAACAGAAATTTCTCAACAGAGGAAGTCCAAAAAGCTCACAAATATATGAGAAAATGCTGTACATCACTAGCAATCAGAGAAATGCAAATCAAAACATCACTGAGATTCTACCTCACTCTTATCAGAGTGGCAAAAATAAAGAATACAAACAATGACAGATTCTGGAGGGGCTGTGGGAAGAGAGTGGAATAGTGTCACACTGTTGGTGGGACTGCAAGCTTGTACAGCCACTCTGGAAAGCAGTGTGGAGACTCCTCATAAGCTAGGGCTGGAATCACCTTATGACCCAGCTATCCCAGTCTTAGGTATTTTCCCAAAAGAGCTAGAATCAGCCTACTACAGAGATACAGCTTCATCAATGTTTATAGTAGCTCAATTTACTAGAGCTAGATTATGGAACCAACCCAGATGCCCCTCACTCGACAAGTGGATTCAAATACTATGGTATATATACAGTGGAATTCTATCTACTGTGCTCTCAGAGAGAATGATATAATCTCATTTGCAGCAAAAATGGAATGAGATGGAAAAAAATAGGCTGAGTGAAATATCTCAAATGCAGAGATTCAAGAGGTGAATGTTTTGTCTCATATGTGGAAGCTAGAATACAACCGGAAACAGACTGAAAGTTGGCTAAGCTAACAATAACCTCAACATGGGTGAATTAGTACATGAGCAAGAGGAACCTTGGCTATGACGCTGGGGGATGAAGAAGGGGAGTGGGGGGTGGATAGAAAGGTCATCAATGTGGGTGGAGGGTAGGAGTAAGGGGGTTATCAACCCAGTGGGGATCCTTCAACTTCCATGAGAAGCCCAAATAACATGGGGTAAAGAAGGGGGAAACATGGGATTGGGGGCAACCCAAAGCCGGAAGAGTCGGGACTGTCATCAGCCTCAGCTTGCTCTGCCATTATGCATGTGTTCATGATTCTATGGCAACGATTCCATCCTAAATGTAAGACTATTTTGAATGAATTAAAAAAATAAAACTATTTAAAAATTTTAAACCCATGGAATATTACACAGCAATTAGAAACAATGATATTGCAGCCTTCGAAGGTAAATGGATGGCTATGGAAGAGATCAGATGAGTAAAATCAGCTTAACCCAGAGATCTAATGGTCAATTGTCTCCACTCATCTGTGGAGGTAGGGATTAGACCTTGGACAATGAGAAAGTTGGTCTAGTAGCATGAGTTAAATCCAGATAAGATGTAATGCTTTACAATCTAATACTTTTTTTAGAGATATAGTGGGAAGGGGAAGGGAGGGATAAGGGAGGGTAATTGGGGGGACACTCCTGGGGATAATTGCAATATCCAGAATATATACA
>PVKS010029955.1:8547-24857 GCA_004027875.1 Aplodontia rufa | reverse complement strand
CAGCTTAACCCAGAGATCTAAGGGTCGATTGTCTCCACTCATAGGTGGAGGTGGGGACTAGACCCTGGACAATGAGAAAGTTGGTCTAGTAACATGAGTTAAATCCAGATAAGATGTAATGCTTTACAATCTAATACCTTTTTTTAGAGTTATAAAGGGAAAGGGAAGGGAGGGATAAGGGAGGGTAATTGGGGGGGGGAGGGCACTCCTGGGGATAATTGCAATACCCAGAATATTTACACATTTTATACACATTTTATATTATTTTGTTAAAATCTTGTAAGGTTGTTCAAAAATAAAATAAAAAAATAAAATAAAATAAAATAAAATTTAGTTTCAAAAAACAAGTCAATTTTGCCAACCACAGTAGCACATACCTATAATCCCAGGGACTCAGGAGGCAGAGGCAGGAGGATCACAAGTTCAAAGCCAGCCTCAGCAACTTAGTGAAGCCCTGAGTAACTTAGTGAAACCCTGTCTCAATATGAAAATATAAATGAATAAAAAGAGATGGGGATGTGGCTTAGTGATTAAGCACCACTGGGTTCAATCCTTGATACAAAATTAATGTGAACAACAGGATGCTCACAGCATCACAATTTATAGGGGAAAATCACAAACACCAGATTTACTATGCAATCCCAATCAAATGTTTATAAGGTCTTCTGTAAAACAAAACAGCAAGATAAACCTTCAAATTCACACAGCAAAATAAAAATTTGAAGATAAAAGAAATATGACAACTATGAATAAAAAGTTGTGGCAATCTGTCCCATTATGATACAATACAAATTTGGGTTGTTTAAAATAATAATACTGGGGGCTTGAGCAGTGGCTCAGCAGTTACGATGCTTGCCTGGAATGCATGAGGACGTGGGCTCAGACCCCAGCACCACAAACACAACGAAGTGTCTGAGCAACGAAAGCCACATAAAAAACTAAATAAAATTGATCCTTTCTCTCACTGTCCTCTCTTTAAAAAAAAAAATTAAATTGAATTGAATAATGATACTGGCATACAGCACAGAAAGCCAGAAAGTGTCACAATGATGTGAAAGCCTGATTTTACAGTCACACAAAGATGCTTACATACAGACATTCATGTACATAAGTGCACAGGAAAAGAACAACTACACAATAAATGTCTACACAGAAAAAAATGGAATTCTGAATACTATACATATATGTGCTCACATATGCCCACTCAAGCTTCTCGGGGTATAAAAAAATAAAAAGCTGGGATACGAAAAAAAAAGCCCTCACCCAAAATCTTTCTAGAGTTAAGGTGGAAAACAGGTGGTGAGATTGGTAACTTTAGAGCAAAATGTCAAAATATTAAGATTTGTTAATTAATGCTAGGTGCTCCATATTCTTAGCATTTTCGGTTATCTCTATTTTCCTATACATAGTAAATATTTAATTCAAACGATATTGGATGATCATTAAATAAATTATAATATAGTCATAAAATAGATTAGGAATAAAAATTAGGTTCACAAAGGTCTCAGAGTTTTGTTAAATGCTTGTAAGTTAACATTAAGAAAAATGCAAGCTACAAATACAGAGTGATCTAGAAAAGGTTAAAACAAACAAAAGACTAGAAAGGCCAGAAATGGTGGCACACGCCTGCAATCTCAGCGGCTCAGGAGGCTGAGACAGGAAGATCACAAGTTCAAAGCCAGGCTGCTCAGCAACTTAGCGAGGCCCTAGGCAACTTAGCGAGACCCTGTCTCAAAAATAAAACATAATACACCAAAATGTTAAAAGGTTGGTTAATCTGGGATGGTGGAATTGTAGCTGATTTTTTTGGGGGGGGGGATTTATCTTCTGTAACTCTAACATCTACATGGGAAATGGTCTTAAATATATGTGTGAAAGAACTTCCAGGTTCCCTTCTATTTGATAATATTTCAGATAATATTTCTTTTTACTTTTTTTCCTATATCTTTTTTCTTCTTTTTTAATTTTTTAGAGAAAGAGAGTAAGAGAAAGAGAATCAATTTTACTTATTTTTTTCATCTAGTTTTTGTTTTTCTGACTCTTAGTTGTGTATGTTGTGCTGGGACTGGAACTAGGGTCCTCACACAGGCCCGGTAAGCGCTCTATCACTAAGCCACTACTCCAGCCCTTTTTTCTTTCTTTTTTTAATAATATAAAAGGACATCTATTTTTAAAATAAGTCCAATTGGCTATAATGTCGCTAGAGAATGAACACAAAATTCTAATTTTTAAAACGTGTCATTTATACAAAGATATATACATGTCAGGGGCCGAAATTAAATTAATACAAATTATTTTCAGGCTGGAGAAATAACTAAGAAGTACAGTGCTTGCCTGGCATGCGCATTGACCCAGGTTTGAACCCAGCACCATATATACAAAACCAAATGAAAAAATAAATAAGAAATTGATTCTCTCTCTCCTTTAAAAAAAAAAAAAAACTGTAACTCATTTTTTAAAAAATTAAAATAAGGCTGGGCATGGTGGCACACTCCTGGAATCCCAGCAACTTGGGAGGCTGAGGAAGGAGGATCACAAGTGCAAGGTTAGCCTCAGCAACTTAGCAAGGCCCTAAGCAACTCAGCAAGACCATGTCTCAAAATAAAAAAAATAAAATGGGTTGGGGATGTGGCTCAGTGGCTAATTGCCACTGGGTTCAATACCCAGTAACCCCCCAAAAAAAACCAGAAAGAATATGAATTCAACTTGTGCAATGATTTTTTTCACTGCTCTTTTGTGATCAAAATCTTGCTCTTTGTTTTACTGTTCAAGCTTTATTTTATTTTTCCCTGTTTTCTATTTTTCTTTCCACCTTTTTATTGGTGCCTTACAATTGTACATAATGGCAGGATTTGTTGTTATCTATCTAAACATACCCACAACATAACAACATAATGTGGCCAATATCACTCCCCAGCACTTCTCTCTCCTGCCTTCTACCCCATGGTCCCTTTCTTCTGTTTTCTGGTGCTGGGGATGGAAACCAGGGTCTTGCATGTGTTGTCCCTTTCTTCTGTTTTCTGGTGCTGGGGATGGAAACCAGGGTCTTGCATGTGTTAAGCCAGCAATTTACCATTGAGCCACATTCCGAGCCCTTATTTTTTTTTCCCTCTAATTACTTCATAAAAATCAGAAATCACTTTCGTAATTTGCAAAGACAGAAAAAAGAAAACTAAATAAATCTTAAAATTGAGACTTTAAGACAGGGCCGCTACCAAGTATAGCACCAACACCCTATTTTCCCCTGCCTGTCACTAAAGCTACCTCACAAGATAGAAAAACACAATTAGTAAAGACCTAAAATTCAAGGGATCTTCTGAGGGTGAGCAAGACTATGCATTTCAAGTATTTAGTATACAGAAAATGATCGATGCCAACTTCCTTCACCTGTCCCAAGCTCACTCAGAGCTTCGTATGCTTTGTGATCACTTTACGATCAGAGAGCTGTACCCAGAACCGTTAGATAGCTTTGGTATTTCTCCTCATAGATGTTCTCTGACTGAGGAGAGAGGACAAAAGACGAAGGTGGGGAACCATGGAAAAGCAGGTGAAGGCTGGGGATTTCTTAACAAATGATATGATTTAGATATTAGGTGTCCCCCAAAGGCTCGTGAGTGCAATGCAAGAAAGTTTAGAAGTGAAATGATTGGGTTATCAGAGTTACAACCTAGGAACTGATGTACAATGTACTCATGTACACTGATCCTGTGATGGGGGTTAACTGGGTGGTAACTGTACACAAGTATGGTGTGGCTGGAGGAGATGGGTCTTTGGAGCATGACTTTAGGGTATTTATTTTGTCCTTGGTGAAAGAAGTCATCTCTCTGCTATTGGTGGTCATGTCCTGACCAGATCTCCTCCACCACATACCCCTGCCATGATGTCCTGCCTCACTGATTGGGCCCAGAGTGCTGGAGCCAGTCATTTATGGAATGACAACTCTGAAACCGTGAACCTCAAAATCAACTTTTCCTCCTCCAATTGTTCTTACCAGGTCTTTTGGTCACAGTGGCAAAAAAGCTGACTGAAACAACAGATTATACACAGACCTCAGTTCTTTCCCTTCATGTGTTTTCTCAATCATATGTTCATTTGTTCAACTATTCATGGAGGCCAGGTGTAGTGGTGCACACCTATAATCCCAGAGACATTGGAGGCTGAAGGAGGAGGATCTCAAGTTCAAAGCCAGCCTCAGCAACTTAGTGAGGCCTTAAGCAACTTAGCAAGGCTGTCTCAAAATAAAATATAAAAAGGAGCTGGGGATATGGCTCAGCAGTTAAGCACCCCTGGGTTCAATCCCTAGTGCCAAATATATATATATATACATATATATATATGTATATATATATATTTTTTTAAATGGAGTCCCTATGTATTAGGTTTGTGATGAGCCCTACCAATATAACATTTAGCAAAAATACAGGATGTGATTTAGTAGGGAAGTTCAACCCATCAGATTCCATCAATAACTTCAAAATCAGGATTGTTAGAAGTCTGTGATGCTTCAAAAGCTTTTATCTAGGGGTTATGCCTAGCAGAGAGGATCAAAAAGGAAGTAATAGGGGCTGGAGAGGTGCCTTGGCGACTGAAGCGCTTGCCTGGCATGTACAAGGACCCAGGTTCAAACCCCAGCTCCACAAACACAAAGGAGAAACAAAGGCCAGATGAAAAAGTTTTAAAGAATATGTTTTTGATTTATTCTCTTTCTCCGCTCTTTAAAAAAAGAAAAAAGAAAAAGGAAGTAATAATTGAGTTGAGACCTGGAAGACAGATGTCAAAGGACAGAGACCCATGAAGCAACAAAAGCCAAGGCCTGATGGCAGCCCGTGAGACAGCAAAAGCCAACGAGGCGCTGAGCGCTGCACACCCTAATTGCTGAGTTTCAGTAACTGCATGTTTCCTCAAGAGAAAAGGAAAAAGGAAGGGGAAAAAATGACCCAAAGAGCATTTATAAATTAACAGGAAGATGAGCTGGAAAATTAATTAGGCTTCATTTTGGAAGAGAACATTTTAGTTTTACAAATCTAAAGATTCTGAAACAATTAACTCCAAAAAATCCTCCTTTAAGATATCTTCTAATTTGGTTTCTACGTGGAAGACTAAGCTCATGCTTATTGCTAAATGCGGTCTTTTCCAACTAAATCTAAAATGCAGCATTTTAGAAATTTACATATCATAGTTTCTGCAGTGTTGTGTGCTAATTTTTAAGTCATGATCAGTGTGCATTTTTGATTATATGGGTACTCATTCGCATCCTTAAGCTGACCAGATCATTTCAGAGTGGTGTTTCAAAAGAAGCATGTACAAAAATGGCCTGCAGACATTTAAGTCTGGGTAGTGCAGTTGCAAAATCTTCACTGGTGCCAATGTATCCACGTAGAGGTGCTGTGTTTTCAACTGTATGTTGCATTTCTCAGCATAAACTTACTCCATTGTATTTTTTATAAATATGTGTTGAACATTAAAAAAAGATATCTTCTAACAAACTAAGGTCATTATAGGCAAACAGATGGATGAAACTCCTAAACTGACAGATTAATGAAGCTTTAAGAACTGAATCTGTTCTATAGACACATAGGCCAAGTAGAAATAAGATTACAGAAAATAAACACCAGTTTCTTTTAAAAATAAATAAATAAATAAATAAATAAAAAGAACAAAAATTGGGTCACCTTTTTTTTTTGATTAGACACTAAAACACTGGCCAATGTTAATCAGTATTTCTCCTCCTCCAGGATCCCCCTCTTGAGCCTTTACTAAAGATGCTAATTTAAACATCATGCCCTAGAAAGTCCAGAATGTTTCACTAATTCTATAAAGTATAGTCTGCGAACGCATTGCTGCTTCTGACGTTAATTAATAAAACCCAGAAACCTACATGACTCTGAATAAATCTTTCTGATGAACTACCACAAAACCAAATTACACCCTCATTCTGAACAGCAATCTATGAGTGCCACTGTCAGGATTGGAAGGAAACACATAAGAGGCCAGATCACTGCCCCAGGTATTATCAGCAAATACATTTTTTCAGAGTTTTTTAACCACTAGCTGTTTCCTCCACATCATCAGATGCTCTATAACAAAAGGAAAGAACCTGTAACATCTTCTTAGGCGTTGTAGGAACGCTTGGAAGCAGTTAGACTTGGAAGTGCCATCCAGGAATCCAAAGAGGAATTCTGACAGCAGAATGGAAGTGGAAGAGGCACAAGGACTTACTATTAAGGGGATGGAGAGGTGAATGGAAAACAGAATCCACAAAAGTTGTCAGCAATAATGAACTGTTACCAAAACAAATAAAATCCACAAAACCTAGACCATAGAAAACTCTCAATTTAAGAAAATTTCAACAGAAAAAAAAAGCTGGAGAAAAAAGAACCTGAAAACTGTGATTCAGAAAATGAATTTATGATACCCACACCCTTTCTCTGCACAAAAAGATTGATCTGGTACCAATCCAGGCTAGTAGAGGAACATCAGGTATGAAAGAAAAGCTTCTAAAACTGTTCCTTGCTCAGTCTGGAGCTGTAACATTTACTGCAAAGAAATGCTGAGCACCTGTAGGTACACAAAGAGAGTAATAAGAATAATTAAAAGGACACAAAATTCAGCTGGATGAAAAAGTAATTGGGCTGTATTCATCAGGAAGCACGGACTAGAAGCCTATAGGCTAACTCATTACTTTAACTGAGTTTCTGTATCCAGGACTTCACGCATGCTAGACAAGTGTTCCACCACTGAGCCATATCCCCAGTCTATTAAGCTGACTCTTTCAGTGAGAGAAATTCTCAGGACCAACCAAGGACATTCAGCGTAGAAAATAACTACAGGCTAAGCACCTTTAACACAAAATTTCAAAATCCAAAACTTTTTGATCCCTGCAATGTTTCTCAAAAATTTTTGGATTTTGAAATATTTCAGATTAGGGATGCTGACCTGGTAGTCTATGCAAACATCTCAAAATCTGGAAAACTCTTGAAACCTGAAATACTCATGATGCCAAGCATCCCAGACAAGGAATGCTGAATCTGTGCTCATTTTACTTGATTGCTTGTTATATTTCAAACTCATGAGTTTCCCTTTGCCATAAAAATAACTAGCAAAGAGAATCTCTAAGATCTTTATTTGTTCATACACAGTTCCCCAAGAAAGTCTAGAAGTAGCATTGCAACCTGAGCCACTAAAATATACACAAACAAACATGCTGCACAAGTTGCCTACATGGAATCACTGGTATTTAAAAAAAAAAAAAAGAAAGAAAGAAAGAAAGAGGGGACAGTGAGAGAGAGAAAGACAGAAGCATTTTTTTATTTAGTTTTTCATCTGATTTTCATTTCTCAGACACTTCGCTGTATATGTGGTGCTGCGGTTTGAATTTGCATACTCTCACATGCCAGGCAAACGCTGTAACTGCCGAGCCACTGCTCCAGCCCCCCTGATATTCTTTTAATCCTAAATTGTGGGCTTTATACAATCTTGCAATTGTGAAAATCTTTTCTATTATTTCGCATTGAATGACTGCAAGAGTATACCCTATTTTAATACTTTTTTTCACAAATTAATGCTAATATTCAGAAAGTTATAGCACTCTTCAAGAAACAGATACACTTAACTAAGCTTCATCTTTGTCCTCTTAATAATCTCCCCTTTATTCACTTTATATCCTTCTTTATATCCTACAATTATACTATTTGCTAAGATAAAATTTCTATCTAATTTGCCAGTGTTCCTAGCATCTAGCAAAAATACAATATAAAGACAAAAATCACATGTTTAGTTAAAGCTCAGTAATGTTTATAGATGATTCTGTATTCAACCATTGTAAGAAAACTTTGACAATCTTCCAAGTGGACATACACATACCTTTAACATGATTTATCAGAACATAATAAAAAAGAACATAATGAACCCAAACCACAAATGAAGCTACAAACGGGTGCTCAAAGGGTCAGACCAGATATATTACTATCCTTACAGAAAGTGACACAACAGGGGCTTCAGTGTCATACAACTCAGCACAACTGTTAACTGCTCTCAAAATTAAAAAGGCAAAGACTGGAATGAATATCAGGAAATTTTATCATTAGATTTCTTCTGAAGGTGTGAAAAAACCCAAACTTTACTAAAAACAAAACAAACAAAAAAACAGGAATTGATCCTACAGAAAAGTTTCAATTAACCCATAACCACTGTCCACCAAAAGTTAGGAGGGTATCTAAGACTGCAATAGTTCTTACTCCCCAAAAAGTTATTATGTATAATTTTATGTAAAAACTCACATTCTCAATGAACTGGGTATTGGACAGCATAAGGAAGTCATTGAAGACATTATGCAGGCGACAATCAGCAGCTTTAGTCTCCCGAATTAGTCCATCCACTTGTTTCTTGATTTCATGGGTTCGAGATATAGTCTGCTGTGAGAATTCCTGTAGAAACTGTAGTAGCTATTTAAAAAAAAAATGCAGTAGTTATCAGTATTAAATGCATCTGTGTGTGCCAAAACAAAAAAGAATCCTTATCCTTTCATTTTTGTGTGTGTTGAAATGTAAAGAGATGATGTTTTGACAGCACTAAGACCTAGAATCCTTGAAATAACATTTAAAAACCTCATCAATGAGGAAGTCAATGAACATTTGCTATCCCATTTCTGGAGGAATTTTAAAGTCCTCTTTGTCATTCTACAGGGATCACAGATGAAGCATAGAATAACAAAAATCCTATTCAGGGGCTGGAAGGGTAGCTCCGCTGTTACAGCGCTTGCCTGGCATGCGCGACTACACGGGTTCAAACCCCAGCACCCACTTACACAACTAAGTGTCGGAGCAACAAATGCCATGTGAAAAACTCAATAAAAATTGATTCTGTCTCTAACTGTCCTTCTCTCTTTAAAAAAAAAAATCCTATTCATGTGGGACTCTGGAATTACAGCTGATCAAAGGACACTCATAGTGACTTCCCTCTGGCCCCACTCAGTCCAGATCCAAACACCTAACCCTGAATAAGGCCATAACAATCCCTGACCATGGCAGAAACGCATCTTCCTTAATAGGATGGAGATGAGCGAACCGTTAGGAAGCACAAACAAGAAAGAGAAACCCTCATCTGGGCTTCAGTCCGAGTATTCGGTGGGTTGAGGCCCACCGGTTCGCCCCTCTCCTTGGGGACAGGGAGCGGGTGCGAATTCCTAAGCCGAGAGCGGGCGAAGCGAGCGTCCGGGTGCAGAGGAATCGGGGCTCCCGTCCCCGCGCGCGGCCCGCCTTCCCCCCTCGCCTCCCCGGGGCCCTCCTCTCACGCCCGCATCGGCCGCCAATGACCAGCTCTGGCTGCTTCTGCGGATCTCCTCCACCGACCAGGGCCGCTCCCACACGGGCTCGGAGGTTGGAGTCCGCTCCTGGTCTGGGGTTGTCCGGTTCATCTGCGGCGGAAAGGACAAAAAAAAAAAAGGGGGGGGGGAGCTGAGCCTGGAGGTGGAGACCGCGGCACCGCAGCCCTACCCCGCCGCGCGGTCCTCACCATCCCTGCCCCGCGCCTCCGCGGGCTCCAGAGCTGCAGCGCCGACTCCCAGCCACAACCTCAGAGTTCCGGAAGCCGAACCTCCGCGGCGTTAAGGGGGGCGATCACGTGACGTCTGATCACGTGGTCCGGTCCGCACGTGACCGGAAGTGCGGCGCGGAGGGCGGGCTCTGTCTCCATGGGAAAGGGGCGTGCCCCGGTCGACCAAGGCGGGGGATGCTGGGAGCTGGACCGACGCCAGGAGGCCCTGAAAAGGTGGCATGCGACGGCCTCTGGTGGTGGCCCCAGATCTGTGTACCCTACCTGCAGCCAGTCTGGCGCGTTTGGGGAGCAGGGGGCCCAAGGAACCCTGTAGGGAAACCAGCCTGAGGATTTTATTTTATTTTGAAACTTTTTAAACATATTTTATTAAGGAATTGAGTTATTGTATAATCGTAAATGCATTTAAAGTAACAACATGATATAACACTTAAACCAGAATTACCCCTAGATTCCTCCCTATTCTCCCTCCCTCTCCACTCCCCCGCCCACTACATATCTACGGTTGCCCTAGATTATGTGTTACTGTGTCTTTGTTGGGTCTAATGCATGAGGTTGACCACCTTTCACACAGGCCTGGGTTTAGCTCCAGCCTTCACAGATGAGTGAAAACATTCTCTCTGGGTTTGGCTAACTTCACTCAGCATGATTTCTTCCATCACCATTCATTTACCTTCAAAGGCTGCAATTTTATTGTTTCTAATCGCTGAGTAGAACTCTATGGTATATACACCCGACAGTTTGGGGATCCATTCATCCAATGAGGCAGCCTGGGGACTTCAAATGCTGGGTGATGTGGGCCGAGGAAAAGCCTTTCCAATGGAGCTGTGCTTCTTTGCTTGTTACAAATTCATGTCTGCAATGGGTTTTGGCATCCGTGAGCTCAGTAAATGGAGAAACACAAGCCTACCTGGGCATCATCATATCATCATGCTTTTGACGACATTTTCAGCTCACTTTGTGGCATCTGCTTAAAATCCTTTTACTCTTGGCATTGCCTTCGGGTTCAAGGCCACATTTATGACAGGCAAAACTCTACTTACAAACTGTCCTCTATTCATGATGCTCCCTGCTAGCACTCTTGATCCAGCTATTCTTTCCCACACTTTTTTGAAGTTTCCTCTGCTGAATTGCTCTTGTGCCAGACTAACTTACTTTTTTAAATGAATCATAATTTCTGGATCTGGGGATGTAGTTCAAAAGGCAGAGGGATTTCGCCCAGCTCGAGCAAGGTCTAGGATTTAATCCCCGGAATAGAAAACAAACTACAGAAGCACCAAAAGGCAAGCAAACCAGAAATTAATTTCATTTGTGTGTCCCCAAGGGTGATTTAACTTCTTTGACTTTTCCTTCTCAGATTATTGAAGCTACATATTGTTCAGGGGTGGGATAACATTTGTAAAGCAACTAGCACTGTGCCCAGCATTTGGTGCTATCATTTCACCAATACACCTTGTTTCTCCAAAGTTTGGACTTTCTTTTGTAGTAACTTCGGTTATCATCTTGTTGAGGACTTCCCAGATTATCTGAAGTACAACTTTAGTGACTTTGGTTATTTTTATATGATTGTGCAATATTTCTCATAAAGAATTTCATTTAAATCTACGTATTTAGAATGGCTCCACTTGGTTTAATTCTCTGCTGCTATTGCTGGAATTAAATATTTAAATATTTTGAACAAGGGACTCCCACATTTTCCTTTTGCATTAGGCACCACAAATTATGCAGGTGATACTAAATAGGTTCGGGTTATTTGGGGCCATGTTCCCTGGGTGATCATGGCAAGAAAAGTGCTCACAGATGGAAGCAGAAACTGCCTTCCTTGGAACCGCTGGCTTTGGGTTAGCCAGACATAGTAGGAGGCCAGTCCTAGAAAGAAGTTACCCACACTCCAGCCCTATGGCTTCCTTTCAATACTCAGGGGAGTGGCTCAGTGATCACAGCACTTGCCTGGTATTCGTGAAGACACTGGTTCATCACCTACACAATGAAGTGTCAGAGCAAAGAAAGCCACATGAAAAACTAAATAAAATTGATTATCTCTTTCTCTCTCATTGTCCCTCTCTCTCTTAAAAAAGAAAAAAATCCTGGGCAAATGGACAACTGGAGATAATGTGAGGTCTTCCCAGAGGTGGTCCCAGGCACCAAGCCAGCCAGTGGGCTCAGGGAAAGAAGGATTAAGATTATACACCAGCTACTTCCCTATTCTAATTGGTCAAGTAACCAATCAATCATTGCTTTGTCAGCGAAACAAAGGCCAGATGAAAAAATAAATAAAATTGACTCTATCTTTCTGTCTCACTCTCTCCCTCTCTATTTAAAAAAAATAAAATAAGAACTTTTAAGTAGCAAAGTGCATAAATCTGTGACTATCTGGAGGGGTTGACATAAAGATTTATTCTAGTTGTGTTTCCAAATTTTTGTTGCCAAACTGGAGAAGGGGGGATTCATTCTCTTTTTCTTGGTGTTAGGTATAAAGGTCCAGAAAGTGAATAGCTCAAAGGAGGCCACAGAAGAACAGATTAGAGGCTAGAGAGCCCTTTGTTTCCCTGAAATCTAACGCAGAGTATAATATTACCAGTCATATAAAAAGACTTCCCAGCAAACACACACATAGCTACACTTAACAGGGTGCTGAAAATTTGTTGAAAGTATGTAACACTACCATTAAAGCACAGCCCAGGTTTGGTGAACCCCTTTCATTTCTTAAGACTGGCATCTGGTGAGTACAATGCACTGGATGGGAGGGAGGGTCATAGATTTTATTGTGCAAAGGTTGGTGAGCAATGTGTCCACAAAAGCCATTTATGACCAGGTCTACATTAGATGAACAAATTTATCATCTGTGTAAAGATCAGCATATCCAGAAGGGAAGGAATCTGATCTTTAATCAAACTCATTCAACCAATAATACATAAATAATATCCTAGAAAATAAAATCAGATCTCACAATAATACTAAATCCCTAGCATATAACCTCCCAAAGTCTCTCCCCAAGCTAATACACATCTACTCCTCATCTCATCCCTCCTCCTTAGAAGCAATCTCAATTATGAGTTTGATGTTCAATCTTTCAAAGCTTTTTCTAGGTGTTTATGTACATACATGTATCTATAAAAATACATGTATACAGTATATTGTTTCATGTGGTTTTACACATATAAAATAATTCTATAATTTTCATTATGCAAACTTTAAAATATGCATGTCTGTCTGTATTTGTTACCAAAAAACGAATCTAAATTGCTCATTTTAACTACTGCAGAGTATTATGTAGTACGAACATAATATGGTTTGTTTAATCAAGCCCACTGATGAGCATTTAGTTTGTTACCTGTAACTCACTGTTACAAGCAATACTGCTAGGATATTCTTGACTATATATCCTTGTACACATATATAAATATTTTGGTTTTAGTAAATATGCTAATTTGCCCTCCAAACTGATTGCATCGATATATACTCCCGTTGGTGGGATATGTTGTTGTCCGGCTTCTGGCTAACATTTGATATTATCAACATTAAAAGTACTTGCCAGTCTGAGCAGTAAAAATGGCATCTCAGTGCTATTTTATTTATATTACCTTGAGTACTGGAGACATTGAGCTTTTTTTTTTTTTAATGGTACTAGAGATTGAACCCAGGGGCACTTAACCACTGAGCCATATCCCTAGTCCTTTTTATTTTTATTTTTTTATGTTGAGACAGGGTCTTGCAAAAATTGCTTAAGGCCTCACTAAATTGCTGAGGCTGGTCTTGAACTTGCAATCCTCCTGCCTCAGCCCCCACCCCCACCCTGTCTCCTGCCACTGGGATTAGAGGCATGTACTACCATACCCAGCCAGACTGAGCGTTTTTAAAACCTTTATCAGCAATATTAATTTTCCTTGAATGGTGTTTTCTTTTTTTTTTTTTAAGAGAGAGGGACAGTGAGAGAGAGAAAGAGAGAAACATTTTTTATTTAATTTTTCATATGGCTTTCGTTGCTCCAAGACTTCATTGTGTACATGGTGCTGGGGTTTGAACTTGTGTACGCTGGGCAAGCACTGTAACTGCTGAGCCACCGCTCCACCCCTTTGAATGGTGTTTTCACATAAAATGCAAATTTTGCGTTCATTAGATTTTTTTCTCCTTGCTTATTTTTGTTCTGACTTTCACTTCTCTGCACTTAACTCTATTATCTTACTGTGCTCTCCTTTTACTTCTTTTTGTCCCCATACCTGCTTTCTGTTAGAGTGATAGAATTTTCCTTGTCCCATCTTTTTTCCTCTATGGTTTGAAATTTATGCATTTTTCCATTGCTGCTTTTCTAATAGTTTCTCTTAATTTTTATATACATATATAAAGTTCCATTTCCTTAACAAAAATCTAAAGGTAATCAGTACATTTAGGTTCTCCCCAAACAATACATTTGTTTCCCTTCTCCCCACTTCCTGTAGCTTTAAATTCTTTTTTTTAAAAACATTTTGGGCAATCGGTGCTTATTTAGTCTTAGATAATAGGATCAACTGATGCCTTAGGTAAGCACTGTTTTCTCCTCCACATTGCTCCTTCTTCTGAATTAATTCTTTTCCTTGCAAAAATGCAACTTACGGCTGAGGAGGTAACTCAGGGGTAGAGTTCTTGCCTAGCGTGTGTGAGGCTCCATGTTTGACCCTTAGCACTGGGAAGGAGGCAGAATAGACCTCAAACATATCTATTTTTATTTTTGTTCTTTTTTTTACTGCTGCACTACAATTATACAAAATAGTGGGATTCATTATGCCACTATTTGTACATCACATAACATAATTTGATCAATCTTATCTCTCAGTACCTTCCCTTTCTATCTTAAACAGTTGTTGACTTCCTATCAACTTCTATTTTAGGGGGAGGGTACCTCATGGTTTCTGTACTCTCTTTCATGCTTTTAAGCCTTATTATGTACTGAGTAATTTCATTTTTATATCTACTTTGTCATTAGGGAGGATCTTTCAGAATATTTTTCTTACTACATCTTAAATCTTTAAATTATACTTTTCAAAAAAATCTCAGAACTAAGGATGTAGCTCAGTGGTAGAACATTTGCCTAACATAAGGCCCTGGGTTCAATCCCCAGCAACACCAAAGAGAGAGAGAGAGAGAGAGAGAGAGAGAGAGAGAGAGAACGGGAATACTGTTGTTCTTCACTTAGGAGAATAGATAACATCAAATATGGTCTCAGAACAGATAGGGGTGTGTGTGTGTGCGCGTGCATACACACATATGCACATACCCACACGCTATTTGAACTTGTTTTATATTTATTGCAATAAATGTTTAGTGTCAGTGCAGTAAACAATTCAGTTTAATTTATAATGGGTTAATCTGGAATCTCTTGTCACATTTGATTTGGGTATCATTTTTTCTTTTTAAAAGGGAGCATTAATATCTATCGGGAAAGCCTAATGTGCGTAGCTTGCAAAGGTTTATAAACCTCTTCTCTTTGATGTGAATGTGCTTGCTCAGAGTATTAAAATGAAATTCATTGAGTCATACATGTCTCTTTATAATGTGCATGAGAGGAACAGAGACCTTTTGATCCAAAGCCTGTTTTTAACCCTCAAACAACAGGGCAGATGCCAACAGGAAAAAACCCTCTCCGAATTGACTATAAATCTTCAGCCCTTTGTTAATGATATCGTAAAAGTTATAACCTGGGACTGGAGCATTGGCTCAGTGGTTACGGCACTTGCCTGGCATGTGCAAGTATGCGGGTTTAAACCCTAGCACCATATACACAACGAAGTATCAGAGCAACGAAAGCCACATGAAAAACTAAATAAAATTTATTCATTCTCTCTCTCCCTCTCTCTCTCTCTCTCTTAAAAAAAGAAAAACATATATCCTGAGATTGACCTCATTATTTTCTTTTTATTTACTAGGGATTTAACCCAGGGGCACTTTATCATTTAGCTACATCACCAGCTCTTTTTTTTTTTTTTTGAGACAGGGTCTTGCTAAGTTTCAGGGGGCTTAGGGCCTCTGTAAGTTGCTAAGGCTAGCCTTAAATTTGTTATCCTCCTGTCTCAGCCTCCTGAGTCGCTGGGATTACAGGCATGCACCATGCACCAGAACCCAATCCAAAGGATTTTTAAAAGAAATTTTTTGTTCTAAGTATAAGACATTATTTCATGAATTTTTCTTGATTAAATATAGGATAGGAAGATAATTTCTTAAATGCCTATGCTTCTAAGCCTTGGACAGGATTCTTTTATAACCCCTTTTGACAGCATGGACTATCTGTCTCTACCTTCCTCCCTCCCTCCTCCTTTCTCCCCCACCTCTCTTTTCATATGTCTTTATGTACATATGTATATATTTCATACACACACACACACACACACATACACATATGATATGTCTTGTTTTCTTTTATCTCTCTTTTTTTCTTTGTGTGCTTAAACCATCTTTATCTCTTTTCTTTCTTTCTTTCTTGGATACCTGGGCCTAACTTCTCTCCTTTATACTCTTTGTCTCTTCATATTGTGTGACACCTTTACACCAGAAAATAATTAGAAAAAAAGATTGGTTGTTTTACTCAGTGCAAATGTATTAGCCCTGTTTTCATTGCAAAAAACAGTGAGTAAGAACGTTTACCATTCCTTCACTGTAAAAAACAAAACAACTCTGATACCCTTACCAAACTCATGGAGCTATTTTATTAAGAGAGAGGTACAGTGAGAAAGAATCAATTTTATTTAATTTTTTCACGTGACTTTTGTTGTTCTGACACTTCA
>PVKS010029954.1:0-24881 GCA_004027875.1 Aplodontia rufa | reverse complement strand
GTAAAATCAGCTTAACCCAGAGATCTAAGGGTCGATTGTCTCCACTCATAGGTGGAGGTGGGGACTAGACCCTGGACAATGAGAAAGTTGGTCTAGTAACATGAGTTAAATCCAGATAAGATGTAATGCTTTACAATCTAATACCTTTTTTTAGAGTTATAAAGGGAAAGGGAAGGGAGGGATAAGGGAGGGTAATTAGGGGGGGCACTCCTGGGGATAATTGCAATATCCAGAATATTTACACATTTTGTACACATTTTATATTATTTTGTTAAAATCTTGTAAGGTTGTTCAAAAATAAAAAAAAAAAGCTATAAAAAAATAAAAAAAAATATATGCAAAAAAAAAAAAAAAAAAAAAAAAAAAAAAAAAAAAAAAAAAAAAAAAAAAAAAAAAAAAAAAAAAAAAAGGAAATAGAACCTTATTACAAGAAAACAAAATCCACAATCAGGTCCACTGCTTTCTGCCACCTTGGATAAACCAAGAAGTAAACTATTTGTTCTTCTTCTAATAATTTAGTAAACATTTCTTATTATTTAAGTTTGTTCATTTTTTCATCTGGCCTTTGTTTCTCTAAAACTTAGTTGTGTATGTGGTGCTGGGAGCCTGGGTCTTCCGCATGCTGGGCAAGCTTTGCAAGGGCCCCTCGGCCCCATTAATTCAGAGTGCACCAAGGACTCTGAATTATGTAGTGCAAATGTGGTAATAATTAAAGTGCAACTCTTGACAAAAATATACAAGAAATACATTTAATAAAGACTCATTTTCAATGTGGTTGGCTTAAATACATATAGTTTAAGAGTGCTGTTCAATCATTTGTTTCAGAACAAATAAAATTTACTTAAATTTTATCATAGGCTAAATAGATTGTACCATAACTGGAAAACTATTTCACTAAAAACATTTACATAATTTTGTTTTGTAGAAAACAGTAGTCTGAATTTTCTAATCCAGTGCTTTAAATTGTAGTTGTTTTGTATGTATCCTGCTTGGAATGCTAACTTGAACTTGTCTTGTTAATTCTTAATAATTTTATTTATTTTTTTCTGCATTTTTATTGGTGCATTATAGTTACACATAATGATGGGATTTGCTGTTACATAATCATACATGCACACAATACAACATATTGTGCCAATATCCCACCTGAGCACACCTCCTTCCCTCCTCCTCCCTCATAGTCCCTTTCTTCTACTGATAAGCAGAGAATACACCTTTTTTTCCCTCCGGCCCTGTACCCTCACGACCCTGCTCCCCTCTCCCTTTCTCTTTCCAATACTCTAAAATTTAAAATGTACCTTTTCTAGGAAGGTCTCAAAATATCTCCATTTCCCTGGTTCTAGTTTGTTCATACTCTGTCATCTTTCACAAATGATTTGCAAGACTTAACACATATAACAAAAAGACTACATACAATATAAGCATAGCAAAAAGATAGGGGCAAGGAGAAACATAAAGGAAAGCCAAGAGCCAAGTCTGGAGTGGGGCAGGGCCAGGTCAGCCAGCGCACCTGTAGGACATGAGAGCTGTCAGGGTAGCTACAATGGTGAGGGTGATGTAGGGGACAAGACTTGGAGCATATGTGCTAAAGGCTCCTTTATGGAGTCTCTCTTGAGTGGCTGCTTGAAAGCAAATTTAGGGATTGAGAAACTTATTGACTATATAAAATATTGGCATGCTTTTGGAAAAACTTAGAAGCCTTTGAAAATGAATGCTTAAACATAAAAAAAAAAATCACACCTCTACCTATAAGTGGGTTTCAAGAATAAAGTATAGAAAAAACTCAGGAGACAGATTTAATAAGTTGTTTGTATTTCTCTCTGACACAAAGTAGTGGTTTCTTTAGCACCCCAAATTTTACTACACAATGCTAAGATGATTTTGGGCTGGAAGATTTTTAAAGCAGATAATTCCAGTAGCTATCATAGATAAATAATAATATAAGTGATACAGATATTGTGGAATATTCAATTTGAGGTAATATATTGGAATTTTCCAAATGTCACAGATTAGCTTAAAAAGTAGACCTATCTGGAATTACTAGAAATAAAATACTTGAATTTCAAAATAATCTGAAAAAAACATGACTTCCTTTTCCAATAGATTGATTTTATTTCCAACAAATATATTAGGGACATTTGTCTTTTTTGTTTCTTTTGATGAGTAATTATTTGGTCATATCATCAGTAAATAAGATATTTAGTCTTAAATTATTCTTGTAAATTAGTAGTCAGGCAAAATCATCAGACAATTAATTATTCACATTTTACAAAGGAAAAATAGGGGTGTTAAAGAAAAAAAGATTATAGTGAAAGTTATGCCAAGGAGTGAGGGTATTATGCTGGGCATACATACACTTCATATCTACCAGTTAGTCAATTGTACAATGTCTACATATACAGTAATGAAACCAAAATTGTCAGTGATTTTTAATTATTTTGCTGTCTGCTATGGACAGTTATAAATTTCATGGTGTCACATATTTAAAATATTGGTTTCTTCCATTTTAAAAGCTGTTCTAGAATGTCACTCACTGAACCCTAACTAGCTGTCAGTCAGAAGACTTAATGAATTTTTAATGTTAAGTTGAAGATAACAGATTTCTAAATCAAGTCACATGTTTATACACTACTTCCCTTGGCCCTTTGTGAGCCATATTGAATGCACTTCATCCAGGTGGCTGTCCTTTGTATTAGAAGACAGACTTTGACAATGAACATGCTATTTCTTAGCTTTTAAAATATATTCCATACTGTGGCAAATAAACGTATTCAATTCAATCATACTGTAGAAATATGCCTCAGGATTTCCCTGAAAACTTTATCCATATAAACTAAAATAATTTTAATTTCTTTTTTCTTTATTTCAATAAACATAAAAATGAATGTCTATTACACTAATGAAAAAAGACCTATAATGAAATTATAAAACTCTACATAAACAGCAAATAGGAAAAGAGAGCTAGAATATTTAATAGTTTCAATTTTCTAATTTTATTGAAACAAATTCTACTTAGGTTTGTTTTTGAGCAATCAATAGAAATGTGTTCAAATATAATAAACATTTGGAGAAAGAATAAAACAATAAAGATCAGTGTTTTTTTTTTAAACATAAGCAGCTCATTCCTTTTTAAAATTTTTATTTGAAAATAGTGCAAACACAAATGTTTCTACTGGAAATTAATTGTTGAACATTGACAAACACTATACTGTAGCTGGATATTTATGTGAATAGAATAAAAGCCCTGGAGCTTAATTGGGGGAGAATTTGTTGTGAGTGCCATCAGTCAATAAATATTTATTGACCATCTGTTAGATTCTTAAAAGTGAACCAGTGGATTTCAGTTTAGGGAAGAGAACACACTGACAAAACTATGGGTTGTGGAAGTCTACTTTTAAAGAAGTTAAAATCCAGCTTTCTGTTAGTAGCTCTATATATACTTCACTCTTAATAATTTTTTCAAAGATACAATCTCTCGCAGAGATAAGAAGAAACTAAGAAGAGTCAGAGATTTAGGAGGTGTTCTAAATAATTAATAAATATTATGATCATGCTGAGACAAGATTAGGACCAAGTGTAGGAAGTGTCTGCATTCACTGAAGGGGTAATTGTCACATTGCCATTTCTGACACAAAATATTATTTCATCTTTGAAAACAACCCCTTCCACCAGGGAAGGTACAATTGCACTACTTTGGCTACGGTTATGTAACTATATATGAAAAGCAGCATCACAGTTCCTGTTTTTCTTTTCCTTGAAAGGAGGTGAAAATCTGACAGCTCAAAATGAAGCAAAAATTCAAGATAAAACAGACACCATTTTGTGCCCACTCAGTCTTCTTTCCAGGGTCATACATGTGTAAGTAGCTGTTTGTTTATAGTCGAGACCTTCTGTGGGTAAATCTGGCAGGATATCAAAGACATTTAGCATAGATATTTCATTTTCAATGCATGTGTCTATTTTTCTCCCTGTTGATGAACCAAATATAACACATGCCGATGATTTTTAGGAATTTATTTTAAATCCTAAGTGTTTCTTTTTTCTTTTTCTGAATGTTCCCAGTAGCTGGGAGACAAGTGTTTACTTCCCACTTCCTTCCCAACATAGCACTGAATGGTTGGGTGGAACTGAACACAAGATTGCATGTTGAGTTTTCTTCCTGTATCTATTAATCTATTAATTCACCTGTTTCTATCTCTGTATCTATTAACATCTATTAACTAATCGTAGCCCTATCAATCTATTATTTAGCTGTCAGCTATCGTTTACCTATCTATATGATTCATAATGGAGAATCTAAGAATACAGACTTCGGACTCCATAAAACATGGGTTTAAAGTTTGGTGGGGTCTATTGCTTATTAGCAAAATGGCCTTAGAGAAATCACTTAACCTCTCTGAGCCTAAATGGCTTATCAATGAAAATGAAGCATTGAAATATTTTATTTGAGATGTTGTGAAGTTTAGATCAGAAAAAACTATGCAAAGGGTTTGTTTGCCACATTGTTTGACATACAATAAATGTTCAATAAATGCCAGGAATTACTTTATTAATAATAATCACTTTCAGAATAATAGATCATAAACTTGAAGTAGAGGTCATTTAAAATATTTCAGCTGATATGTTTAGCAACATTTATTAATGAAAAGAACCTCACGATTTTTGTTAGCTCCAGTTAAAACTGAGAAGTAGTAAAAAAAAATTCTGATGCTTTCAACTTTCCAATTTTGATGACTTTTTAATCAGAATAACTTACTTCATTAGTGTTACTTCCTTATGTAGCAAAAGATTTGTATTTAAGTCGATTGAGACTTTAAGTCAATGTGACCATTGTGTGAGAAAGTTTGAACTGGTTTGTTTTGAAATGCTACCGTAACCCGTTTGAACCCCAGGCTATAAGCTGTTGAGTTTCCCTTTCTGAGCAGCTGATTAACTGCACACACTGTGGACACTAAGCACCTGTCCTAATTTCCCCAGGGCCCCTAGTAGATAATAAGGAGAGCTTTGGTGCCCTCAAGTCTTAGAAATTACCCATATTAGCCAGTCTACAGGGAACCTGAGGATCCTGTAAAACTCTACCCCACTTGCCATACATAAGCTGCCCCTGCCAGCTCCAACCCTCTTACCTTGTCCCTGGATGCGAGCAGGTGTGGTCCTGCTTGGCAGCTCTCTGCCTTGGGAGCTAGCTACAATAACACAGGTTTCTGCGTCTCATCTACACAAGTGTCACCGTGGCATGTTCCATCATCAAGAGGTCTTTACAAAACACCCTTTCAACCAAATTTTTATGTAAAGCCTTTGTTCTCTGTTATTAGAACTATTCTGTTATGTGCTAAAGGAGCTTTATTTTCAATATTTTTGTTATTATCTTCAGAATTAGTACACAACGATATTAGTGCTTAGTGAAAAACAAACAAAAAATTCCAGAAGAAAAAATTCATTAATAAGACCATAAGTAGCTAATATTAAAGCTGTTACTAACAGTTTTATCCACATGTAAATATGTGTTATTTTCCTAAATTCACATGAATATATGCATCTAGATGGAGATATAGTCACATATCTATGGGTTCAAACAGAAATCACTCTAAACAAATGACAGTCTATAGATTTCTCATAGCATTCGTATCATAATATAATTAGATAATTATTTGTGAAGTTGCTTATAGAAGCCTTATGATCCTATATCTTTATTAATGCGTCATGAGGGCAAAGGTTGTGACTATTGCGTACAAATTTCTAATTCCTCATAACTAGAAGATGTGAATATTTTTCAAAGGCATGAAAATAAATGTATGAACACTTTGCTGCTTCCTGCTCTTGAAAAAAGCCACATAGTCTTTTTATGTGCATATGCTCTAACTTTATAATTATGGTGTTTGCCAAAGGAATATAAAATAGCAATAATAATCAGCAGATCAACTACATCGTACCTGTTGAAGTGCATTCTGGCCAGTTACCAATTCTGCCTATGAACCACACTGGCCCTGTCCAACTCTCTCCTTTCAGTCTGGTGGGTAGTGTGTAGTGTGAGATCATGTGCAAAGAAGCTATGAGGTTATCTGCCAAAAACATATTTGTATCATACAAAATAAATTAAAATGTTTAAAATTATTTATTTGTCTTAAATAAATAATTCAGAAATAAAATTTCTTGTGTTTAGAGGAATGATTCTGTAGATAAAATTAAGGGGCTAATTGCCAAAGTTGTATATTGGCACTAGAATGAAAGAAAAAATAGCTCAGGAAAACAAAAAAAAAAAAAGTATCTCTGTGCAGTTGGGAAAGATCGCATAATCTTGCAAGGATTACATAGACCATGGAATGTTTGCTCAGCCCATAGCACTATCGATCAGTAGAGAAGAAGGCACTTTCCTCAGCCATACACACATATTCTATTAATCTGAAAGCATTCTCAACCTTGTTAGGAGTGAATATTGTGCCTATATACATTCAGAGACAGTAAGTTCAACTTTACCCCAACTGAAATGGAAGCAACATTTTCTTCAGAGGGAAGATAGTATTGCAATTTTCCTTATCTAGGGAAAGAGAAGTAGGAGGGAAGTCCACATAAAGATAACAACAAGAATGAAAACTGAGAAGTGTCAAAATGTACTTGAGGGGTGTGGATCTGTATTGTGCAACACAATACAAAGTTAGATAGATTGGTTACATGTGTTTAAATAAAACTTACTTTTTCTAATTATTACTCTGTAAAAACTGGATGTTCTTAATCAGAATCAATTTCGTCCCCAGGAGGGAGATTTGGCATTGTCTGGAAACCAGGAGAGTAATATCTTGGGATGGAGGTAGAAATCCCTCCAAAGAATTTTCCAGCCCCAAATATTAGTAGTCCCAGGTTAAGATACATTGATCTAGACCAATGGTCTCCGCAATGGGAAGTTTGAATCACACAAATGATAACATAATTAGTCAGGGTTCAGAACGAAAAATATAAAATTTTTTAGCTGTTTTATTTCATTTTCTAAAAAATTTGAAGCAAATTTTATAGCATGAAATATAAATATTTGTGAAGTATATATGCAACTTATATATATGGTATGCACGTGCACACACACACACATATATATATGTATATATACATATATATATATATATATATATATATAGAGAGAGAGAGAGAGAGAGAGAATGAGAGAGAGAGACCCTGCTTTAGAACATAGGAAACTATAAAACATTTAGGTGAGTAGATTATAGAAAAACCAATGTGATAATGTAGGGAATGTTATGAGAACAAAGACAACTCTGGAGGCTTGAAGAACTGTTAGGTTTCTGTTATATATTTATATATTCCAGGAAAGAAATCAAAAGGACATAACTTAACACATTGTGATTAGAGATAAAATAAGGAGATCAATTTAAGTCCCTATTTTCTTAAGTAGATTCAGTAAGAATTTTGGGGCACAAGATTGGGTTTGGAAATTGAGTAAGAGATATTTAGTAACCCTGAGTTTCAGAGTGAGACAGACATATAATTCTTTGTACTTCATATTCCAGATGATGGTTTTCGAGGCTCTCTGATTTCTGGAAAGGCAGTGCTAGAGTTTTGGTTACCTTAGGGGGCATGGATAATTACTATCAGAGGTAAGAATGTGAGAGCAAATGAAGTAGATGCCCTTTCTTTGAGAGGGATATAATATGTTTGGTCTGGTCACTACAATTTCGTACTAGTCCTTCTGTGAATTTAGGTGAGTATATCAGTTAAGGTTGAGAGATGACTTTACGTGCTTAGGGTCAGCTAAAAAGAAAGCTTTGAAAAAAAAAAAAAGAAAGCTTTGAGAAGGTGATAAGAAAGACCCCCATGCCAGTGATGATAAACTTGAACGGCTGTGAATTTTCTCATTTCGATGGATTTTGTTGATCCACACAAGGTAACCCAGCAGTAGGGGGAAGTGGTTGGACTAATGCAGAGCTAAGGAATAAAAATATTGTACGGGAAAAAATATAAGGCTGGGTGTGAAGAAGGGATCAGAAGGGTAGGAGGCATGATTTCAGGCTGTGGCGGAAGGAACGAGGTAAAGGGAGAAGGCTTTTATTAAATAAAGAGAGCACTGGTTGGCAGACCAGGTCTTAATAAAGAATAGATCCTGCTGCAATATTGGACTGGGAATCATGGAAAAACTAGGGGTTCTGGACCAAGAATATAATTTCTGGGTCTACAAAATCTAGTTTTAAAAGTTATTTTCTAGGGACTGAAACGGTGGTTGGAGCGCTTGCCTGGCATGCGCAGGAACCCAGGTTGAAACCCCAGCTCCACATACACAACTAACTGTTGGAGGAACAAAAAGCAACTGAAAAAAAAAAATAAAATTGATTCTCTCTTTCTCTATCTCTCTCTCCCTCTCTCCTTCTCTCTTAAAAAAAGTTATTTTCTAGGGCTACATGGAAGGCTATCATAAATGTTAACATACATACACACACAAAAGTAAAAGCCTATAAAAGAAACTTAGAGGATAAACCACTCACAAGAAAAGAATAGAGAAAAATGACGGAAGGCAATTTCATATTTGGTCTTAATGTCATATTCTCAATTTTTCTCTTCCTACACAGCTCAAGTAGCAGTAAGCATGTTTCATCTGGCCCTCCAGATCTCTCAGTGTTCCCCCAGAATTATTTAAGGCCAGTGCTGGAACTGTATTTTATCAAATAGAGATGGAATAAAAAAGAGGGGTGAGGGAGAGAGAAATTCATCATAGACACATTTGCTGGAAAAGTCTGGCAGATGAACAAAACAGGATTTTTTGAGAGGCTCTGTAATGGATAGTTCTTTTTCTCACTTATGTACTTATGTGAAACTAGAAAAGATAGTAAAGTGCAAAAAAAATCTAACTTAAAAAATTACAAAATCTTAGCAGCTTTGACTGTAGCAACTTATAGTTAAGTTATCCAAATGCTCTTAAAGCTAGCTGCCTTTTTATTTCCTTTCATTTTGACACCATAATATAATGTTTCATTTCTCAAAATCGGAATGTGAATCAGCTAGATACAGTAAATTGATAAATTCTACATCTGTGATTTTCTCTTCAGTAGTAAAAATAATGTCATGTCTTGAGGTCAGAGATTATTAACCGTAAATCATTAAAATTACTGAATTTCAAATATTTTTCCTATTTCCTAGAGAAAGGAGCCAAGAAACATTTTTAAAATTTTCACATTTCTTCCACACATTAGTTGGGTTACAATTTTTATTTTTAAGGCATAATTAAACAAATGTGCCCACTCAGAGAATTTGATAAATCAACAAATTTGGTTAGAGTATTGAATCCATAATAAAATATGCTGTTGAATTGTCGTTGCACTACTATTTTCTTTATAGTTTTTTGGATATTTTGTATACTTTTGTCACATTATTTTGGAACAGAAAATAGAATAAGAAATGGGTTTTGATGCTAACAAATAAGCTAAAATCCTTCTGGTATCTCCAGGAAGGCATATTGAAGGCATTTTCTTTTCTAAACAACATCTACTGGTAAGCATTTAGAAACCGTGGAGACTCTAGTGGAAGGCAGGTGACATGCCGCCATGGAACAGGAAGATTGCCAGGTTGTGTCTTTGACAGAGTTCATGCTTGTAGTCCTGCTCCCCCAAAATCCTATTCACAATTTACATTTAGGGTTATGTGCCCTAATCTTTTCCTGTGATTGCCTAGGATAAATTATTCTGATATTCATACTGTGTTGTATTGTGCATTGCTTCATTAAAAAGGGGTTTCTTCATCTTAGCCATTCTGACTGGTGTAAGGTGATATCTTAATGTGGTTTTCATTTGCATTTCTCTGATTACTAGCGATTTAGAGCACTTTCTCATGTATTCATTGGCTTGATCAATGTCCTCTGGTGAGAAGTCTCTATTTAGCTCTTTGGCTATCAATTGGGCTGTTGGTGTTGCTGGAGGGGCTGTGGAGAGATAGGCACACTAACACTGTTGGTGGAGCTGAAGACTGGTACAGCCCCTCTGGAAAGCAGTATGGAGAATCCTTAAAAAATTAGGGATGAGTCCACCATATGACCCTGCTATTCCACTCCTGGGTATCTTTCCAGGGGATTTAGAATCAGCACATTACAGTGACACAGCAATATCGATGTTCATAGCAGCCCAATTTACTATTACTAGGCTATGGAAACAACCCCAATGTCCCTCACTGGAAGAATGGATCCAAAAACTATGGTACATTTATACCACGGAATATTACACAGTAATTAGAAACAATGATATTGCAGCCTTTGAAGGTAAATGGATGGCTATGGAAGAGATCATGATGAGTAAAATCAGCTTAACCCAGAGATCCAAGGGTCGATTGTCTCCACTCATCTGTGGAGGTGGGGTCTAGACCCTGGACAATGAGAAAGTTGGTCTATTAGCATGTGTTAAATCCAGATAAGATGTAATGCTTTACAATCTAATACTTTTTTTAGAGTTATAGTGGGAAGGGGAAGGGAGGGATAAGGGAGGGTAATTGGGGGGGCACTCCTGGGGATAATTGCAATATCCAGAATATATACACATTTTATATTATTTTGTTAAAATCTTGTAAGGTTATTAAAAAAAAGAAATAAAAAAGGGGGTTTCTTTAGAATGAAGGATGCTGTTTTATTAAAATTCTGGTATTTGTGATATTTCTTTTAATGAGATGATCATTTATGGTTGAACCCAATGACTAGAGTTCAAAGCCTTTTGATGAAATAAAGGCTTCCTATCTACGACAATTAAATCTTTGCCTGTCTTCTGACTGTAAACACTACAATACAGGGTAAAGCTTTGTGAGGGTAGAAATGACTGGCTTTCTAGAGATTTCTTTGCATTTCTGCTTGTCCCCTAAGGGGCAGGTGTCATATACCAGCCTCAGAATGAACCTTAAATATCCATTCTCCTTTGCTAATCCTATTTTTCGGAGGAAAATAAAAAATAAGAAATGGAGCCTCTATCAAGCTAAACATGATT
This sequence comes from Aplodontia rufa, assembly GCA_004027875.1. Lineage (NCBI taxonomy): Eukaryota > Metazoa > Chordata > Mammalia > Rodentia > Aplodontiidae > Aplodontia > Aplodontia rufa. The sequence continues at coordinate 13,920 of PVKS010029954.1, read as the reverse complement.
TAATTAGATTCTGAAATTATAGCCAAAAGTACAAAGCAAATGAGTCTTTTTAACTGAGTAGATATATTGAAATGCAGTTTGTATATTTTAGAAATGTAGGAAATTATTAGGCAAGAAAGTTCTCAGGTCTTTCAAGATTAAAATGTTGACAGTAAGAGGTTTCACACTGATACACAGATGAAATACAATACAGGCTTGTTAGAGACCATCCAAATCTGGAAGCATGTGGAAGCAAGATTGAAGGTGCCCTTTGGAAACAGGTATCTTCAATCACAGGGGAAATTTAATCTATATTTGGGATATACTGCTTTCCCCCTTTCCCTTATATATAGACCACAAAGCACTGAAAAAATAAAATAAAATTATGAACAAGCATGGCCTAATTAGCAAAATTGATGTGAACCTTCCAAAGTAAATAGAGTTAAGAAGAGCAAAGCTTAGTGATCTAGTCATTGCAATTTGTTATTAATATAGGAAACTGAACAAATAGATTTCAGAAAGTGCTAAATTTTGGTTTGATAAATATGCATTTTTTGGTTTTTTCTTTTAGTGTTTGTATTTTGCTATGCTGAGGATCAAACTCAGGGCCTCTTGCACACCAGCCAAGTGCTGTACAACTGAGATATATCCCTGGCACCTAGGATTTTTTAATTTATAGAATTAATTTAAATATTAATCTGTAAATGAAGAAAAAAGATTCTGTGGAGAAATATGTAAAAACAACATGCCATACAAATGCTAAACAACAGCAACAAGAGTGGTACTAGAGCCAAATGGAACTTTTGTCAATTAATTTAATGTCAGGATTGAATCATTGCAAACATTCACATAATAGGACTTTGCTATTCACTATGAAGCATGGCCTGGTCCAGGGGAATCCATATGTGTTTTCAGTACCCAGATCAGCAGTGCACAGATTTCTGAAACTTTTAATGTCCACACGTAAATAAATAACAGGAGAAAATAGTAAATTTTCTTTTCACCTTTTCTTTGTGTTCCTTTACTTCCTGTTATACTAGGCAGAATGATCCACTACTTAAAATAGTATTGAACAGCACATAGTAACACTTAATTTAAGTTCATGAAACGTAGTAGGCACAGAGCAGCACCCACTTTCTTAAAGTATTGTTTTCTTTTCTTTTTTCTTCTTAAATTCTGGACTGGGAAGTTGTACACTAGAATTTCTGCACTTTTGAACTCATCTGAAAGATGCCTTCCAATGCTTATGCATTTCTCCTTCCTTCCTACCACCACCTGAATCCTGGGTGGAAGCACTGCATATTAACTGTTTTTTCACCATGTGAGAGGCTCTTCTTATTTCTTTGAGAATTAAAATGAAGAGTGTAGTCAATGGAAGATGGTAAATACTTATTACTTTGTTTCTGAGCATTGTTTTGGAGAGGATTAGATCCTTTGGGAGAAATTTGCAAGAACAAAAATAAAATTTAAAAGCAGAGGAGTGTGTTTTTGATGAAATAGTTCATAATTTAAATCTGGCATCTCTGTACACAAACTCTGTAACTTTGGCTAAGTTCAGTTTTCTCATTCACAAAACTTGTAATAATTTCTAGCTGTTATTAAACCGGTATTTATGAACTCACATAGAAGTAGATTGAGCTACAAAGAAAAAAGAAAGGAAAGAAAGAAATAAACAGAAAAGATGGAGAGTGGGAATATGGGGGAAACATCTCAGAAGCAGAAGTGCTCCACGAGATATCCATTTAATGCAGGAGTTCTTCTGGGGGAAACAGCAACAGGGGAAACCCAAGCCGGGCATCCATGATTTGGCATTAGCCCTGGATAGCTAAGTATATATACATTGGTTATTGATTGTTTGATAATGTTTCCCCTTCAATTGTATCTCTATATACATCTAATAAAAAATGAAAAAAGTTTTTAATGAAAATTATATAGCAGAAATAGTGACAGTTTTTTATTTTGTTTTGTTTTTATTTTTAATTTGTTTTTGCTTTGGTTAGTGAAGCTTTATTTCTTTGATTTCTCAAATAAATTGTTTATGGACTATATAATCTCCAAAGAAGTGGCTAGCAACTAGATATTTCCATGGATGGAATACATGATCCATGGCCATCTCTGAAGCAGTCTTCAGAATAGTCAAATGTATCATATAATGAGACTAACTTGATGTTTAAATTTTATTGCTTCTGTGGATTTAAAGCAGGCTTATAATTTTATGTCATATCTAATGTAAAAACAGAATGTATAATTGTATTATTCAAAATATAGAAATGACATTTGTGTCTTATTTCCACTCTCAGAATTTCTTATTTCATTTTTCCATTTAAATTACCTCTGTCATGCTGTTTTATACTCTTTTATCTATTATTTTATTTATATTTATACTTGTCTATGAAGATAGAAAAATGCATGATAAAGGCAGTGGTTGGCAATAAAAGAAAAGAAGAAGAAAACAAAAAAAACACTAATTTGAAGTGTCAAATGATCAAACATCAGCAAACATCAGCTTTCTTTGTTTTTTTTTTTTTAGAGAAAAAAAGAATCAATTTTAATTCATTTTTTGTTTTTCCCACACTTCACCGTGTTTGTGGTGCTGGGATTCAAACCCAGGTCCTCACATATGCCAGGCAAGCACTCTAGTGCTGAGCCATGGCTCCATCCCCCTCTCATAGTTTCTAATACAAATCTGAGGCTCAAATCTGATTAGGTGAAATAAAAAATATTTTATTTTCCTTTGTCATTTGATTCCTTTTTCAAATTTTTGCATATAAAAATTATTCTTTCAAAATACTCATAGTCTTCCCATTAAACATAATATGTGTTCAAACTATCTTACATTGTATATACACACATATGTGTGCATGTAGAACTATAAAAATTGTGATCAAGGAAGAAAACAGGCTTGCAGCCTGTCCCTTGTCCAAATCTACTGAAATGGATCCACTGACATTCATGCTTGCTAATATTTTCTAATAATTTGCAGAGTTTTGTTCTCCTTTTGTTATGTTTGGAAAATATGAGCATTAGATAGCACGACTGTGTGTTCAGACTGCCAAATGCCAATAGGAGCAGACTGCACAGCAAGAGAAGTGCATTTGTTTGACAATGTGTTATACACTATTGATAATGGTTTTAAAATTGAAATTGGTACTCTTGCCTTTTGCTGGGTGATATGAAATTTTAAATTTGTCTTTAATTTCAATTAAGGAGCAATGGTTAGCGCTGTTGTTTATGTTCAACCCTCCTGTCAGTGCATGGGTGTAATTATAACATACAAGGTTTTAATCTCCCAAATGCTTTTGAATTTTATCCAGGACAACATATTTCTTAAGGTATTTGCATTTATTCAATAGAGATTATTCATGATGCTGCTTGTTTTCTTGATTAAATAGTGTTTACTCACAGTTCCCTGTCTTCTCTGTTTCTATTTCCTAAGCCAGGACCACTCACCATCATAGGCAGCAATTTGGAATTTTCTTCCCAGCATCCTTAAGCTACTAATAGTTATTTAAAGTCTTAATGCTCATGTTATACATGAGAGAAAGCGTAGAAAGAAAAATAGTTGAGATTTTTGCTTTCCACCCACATGAAAATTGGTTAGCAGTTTACAAATGTCAGATTGTAGTTTTTATTTGACTACAACAATTCTCTGTTTAATAAATGAAGATCGTTGTACTTTTTCAATACCTGGGTCCAATATCTATGGTCATGCAAAATACTGTAAAGAACAAGATAAAAAAAGAAAACTGATTCAAGTATGTGTTTGCATGTGTTGGTGAATCCTCAAGAACAAAATTAGAACATCCAGACTAAATTAATTGATTAGAGAAAATTTCCAGATTTTAGTAAGCCCCAAAGGTGATCCAAAGAGATGATTTCTTCATGAGGTGATTCCCCACAAATCACCCCATAGACTGTTGCTGGGATGATGGAAAGTAATTCTAGGCTGTCATTTTAAGTTTCTAGGAATTTAAATAGTCTACACTATTTTGCAAAGTTTTCATAGACATATCTCGAAAATGTCTAGCATCCCTTCATAGGGCCCTGAAAAGAAAATCCTACCACTTGGAGGGGTCAAGTACTTATGGATTACTAAGGATCTGTCAAAAAGAATAAGATTCTGCTGTTCAAGTTTTTTTCCTTATTAAAAAAGCAACTTAAAGTATATGTACTTCATATATTTAGCTGAGAAAAAAACATGTACTAAATAAATGAGGACGTTTTGTAGGAGAGTTTACTAACTAGAAAGCCATTTTTCATTTACCACGCTTGTAACTTGGTAGCTCAAGAGGCACTAGATGTGGTTCTCACCAATGAGACTTGGCAGAGCTACCGTAAGAGGTATTCACTTTTCTTTCATTCTGTCATGAAATAGAAACAAGGTCTCGTGAGGAAAATTCTCTTGCTACTGGGGTCCACCTACTTCCTGTGTGTAAGCATGACAACTGCTGGAGCTTGGAAGTGGAAGAGCCATTATAACTCTAAAGAACAAAAGCCCCCATCCTGATAATGATGAATTAGGAAGATACAAGGTGCTTACATTCTTAGTGGCATTGCCTGGCCACCTCACCAATCCCTGGACTACCTTTTCTGAGAATTCTTGCTGTTAAACATAATAAAATATTGATCCGATTTCTTATCTCTATAACTGAAAATAATTCTACAGAAATAGACCCCAGCATTCCACTGTCTATTCCAGTGGCTTTCAGATTGTAGTATGCAATGCAATCACCTAAACAACTTGCTAAAACATGTTTTGCTGGGCCCTAGAAGGTTCATGGTGGTACCTGAGAATTCATAGCCTAAGTTTGGAGGTGAGCAGATTCTGATGATCTGGGGATCATATATTGAGCACTACAGCTCTGCCAAATTATTTTTCTAAAACATAAATCTGAGTTTGGCACTTCCAATGTAAGCAGTGTATCAAAATATCATACTGGGTCCCATAAACATGTACAATTATTACGTGTCAATCAAAAACAAAGCATAAAAAGCATTAAAGAGTATGTTAGAATTGCCCAGACCCTTCAAGACAAAAGCCAAGCTCTTTGGAATGGTACGTAGACCCTCAACTAATCTCTCCTGTCTCCTCAGTGTGGACCCTAAGCTCCTTATACACTCAGTTGAGTGCAGTTTCTGGTGAAATTCTGTTCTCTGTAGTCATTTCCTGCTCTGCTCACAACATATTTCTCTTTTATTTTCTTGACACTTTAAACTACTTATTCAAGACTCTTTCTTCACTTGGCTAAGTCACTGGACTTAGGACCCTACACTGTGAAAGAATTATTGACTTTTCAGTTTGGTCCATAGAATTGTCTTAACAGCAGTTTAATATTCATCTCTGCATCTGCTATGTCTAGCATAGGTGCTAAAACAGAGTATTCACTAAGAGGGCTTGCAGATAAAAGGCTATTTGTGGAAGTATCAACCTTACATATCTTACATATTTCTGAAATACTGATTTTATGCCCTTAGCTGAAGTAGAACCTCCATTATTCTGTACAGCCCTATTGTTTATTGTTTGTAAAATATATATCCTAGTAATCTAAGCATTTTGCCCTAGTCTAAAATAGTATTGGTTGATGACCTTTGAACATAGTCCTTTAAAAGCAAAAAAGTCCTTATTTTATCTCATTTTTTGGTGCTGTAACAGAAATTGAAACCAGAAAATTCTCACAGAACAGATGCCCTTGCGATTGAAAAGCACTCCCTCTAATAATGCTTGGCATAATTTTTGTTAGGTTTGTATCTCTGGTATAATTACATGATGATTTTAATGGAAATTATAAAGAAGTATTTTACAAAGGAACAGAATATTTTATGTGCAGTTATATGTAAATTTACTCTTATAAATATGCAAGCTTTCTTTTTCACATGGGTATTTGCTTAAGGATCACTTTGATAAATGCAAACAAGACTCATATTATTTATTAGAAGATTGCTGAGATATATAACAGTAATTGTCACACCACACTGTAGAATTTACTTCCAGAATCTGCTGTTGTTCCTATTGACTGATAATGTACAGCAAAATTTGCCACATTTACAAATTCTGTTGAGATATTAAAATATCTTAAGTTTTTTCTTTTCTTAAACCATTTCTTATGTGCATGCTGTTATTTCCCTCGGCCAATTTGGCTTTCAAATGAGGCAAAAGATCTAGTTTAGACAGTTTGATTTCTGAAGGTCTCATGTCAGTATTAATCTAATAGATAACAGAAAAAGCCACTGTTCACCTGTGGAACCTTGTTTTATATGGTACAAAACATCAGAAGAGTAGTGTTCATTACTAATTGTGGTTTTCCAAGACTAAGTTTGAGGTACAAATAACTTTGATGTCCATTTCACAATATGATATATAATACCATTCTTCCTTCATAACCCAGATTAGCAGAATTTTCATAATACCAATTGTTTTAAGGGCTTGGTTTGAGTTCCCTTCAATTAATTCAATGTCTATTGCTGAGAGTCTTCTACTTCATTGGTGCTGTTCAGCCACTCCAGGAAACACACGAATGTATAGATACTTAATTACCTGTTGTAAAATTATTTTTGCAGCATTTGGCAACTTCAGGAGAGCTGTGGTTTGGTTTCAGTCATGGCAAGTGTCCTTCACTTGCTTCCTAATTTTTTGAATATCAAACTGTTTAATGATTCAAGAGATGTTCTTTTTTCTATATGAAACTGAGGAAAGGGTGTGACAGGTGTGATTCTGAGATATTCTCAAAAAATCTTTTTCTAAAACTTAAATTCTGAAGTGTATGGTCAGAAAATTTGAAACGTATTTCAAAACATGCAAATCATATATTGTTGAATTCTCTAGGTTAAACACATAATTGGCACCCTTTTTATCTGTTGTATGATATGGAATTCTATTGGAATAACCAGTTAGAATATTAATACTTGAGATGGAGTAAATTTTTAATGACTTGCTGGCTTTATTGGAATCATATTTTCAATGTCAAATAAGTTATAAAATACTTAGGGTCAGAATCTGCAGGCAGATATTCCAGGCCCGATCTATGCACCTTCCCAGGAATTCAACACTGGAGAGTGAAGAAATTCATTTGACACTTTGTTCCAAGAGGACTTAAAGATAGATGCACTAAAATATTTCCTAATTACCAGGCAAATGAAACTGTTTCACTGTGTATCTCTGATTACTGAACTTGCATGTGGCTTCTCTGTAACGTATTTCATTATAGTTACTTGAAGCCTGTCTTGTATCTTTTTATAAGAGTGTGTATGACACCAATGACCTATGCCAGAGGACACTCTTGCAGGGATGCCTTCTCCTCCCTGAATGGGCTCTGATATTCAATGGGATTTGCAACCTGTAAGGCCACTCTGTCACTCCACCTGATTAGCTCATCACACACTGGGCTTTTTCAACCTTCAGCCCTGTCTAATGTCTTATGGGATGATTTTTGTTTGTTTGTTTTGCAAGTGAGGGAATAGAAAGAATAAGGAAAAGGAAGGGAAAAAGTATCTAGCTAATTCTAAAAGTTTTTATATATTATATTCATTTGTAAGTATTCAAAAGAATTTTCTAATTGTTTCTTAGAGGACAAGTTTCCTGCAGGAAGAAATTCTACAATTAATTCCATTCTTATAGTTTTTCTAATTTATTTTTTATTAGTGCATTATAGTTGTACATAATGACGGGATTTGTTGTCACATATTCCTATATGCACACAATTCAGCAATACAATTCTGTCAATATTCCCCGCCCCCCTTCTCCCTCCCTCCTCCTATCCCCTGATTCCTTGTCTTTCTTCTGGGTCCTATATTTTTCATAAAAACCTAAGTACAGTAACATAATTCTTATACATATGAAGAATATTTTTATATACATGACTATAGTATATACAGTGAGATACTTCTAAATACTTGGAATGTATCTTTCTGTTTTCTCATTTCCAACATTTCTTCTTCTCCTCCCTTGCTATCATCCTGTGTTATTCTTTGATATATTTGACAATAAGATTAAACATTTACATTTTTCTAAAGGCATGTAGTATAGCTTGCTCAAATATCTTATGCAGTATCTTGCAAATGTATCTCATAAATATTAACATTTGCATTTTTATTCTGTGGTTCTAATATGTGAGTTTATCTGCTTTCCCCCAAGCCTGAGTTTAGCTCTAGTCACTACAAATGAGGGAAAACATTAGGTCTTGAATCTCTAGGTTTAGCTAACTTTGCTCAGCATGATTTCTTCCATTGCCATTCATTTACCTTCAACGGCTGCAAAATGCTAAAATTCATTGAATTCTTATAGTTTCAGAATACAACAGTGAGCAGAACTATATGCACTAAGACAGCATTACCTTATGTTTACACCAAAAAATAGCATATCAAGAGAAAGCTTTTTCAGTGAAATCACCCTGTGGCTAAAGGGCACCCAGGAAAATAAAAACAAGATCTATAGCTATCTGTAGAAAGTATGAATATTCTGTTCTTTTGGCCAAGATCTTGAGGTCCAGATAGATTCTAAATGGTTCTATAATTTTCAGATCCCATGTATGGGGATAAAACACACTTGAACCATAATATTAGATGAAGGTAAAAAGTATTTATAAATGCTTAATAGATAATAGGTAGACATACTTATATACTCTTAAAAGTGCATAAGAATTCTCTTTAAAATTTTTAATTCTTCATATAAATTCTCTGAATCATATAAATTGGTTCAGTGCAGTATGTTAAGTGCTATGATTCAAAAAAGAACAGGATTCTCTAGATGTGCATGTTATCATTCCCTTATGGTATGGTCAGGAATGATTCCCTGAATCTGAGCAGAACATTGAAGAATTGGTCAGGTGAAGATGGGAGATTGGATCAGCAGGCATGACAAGTCAGAAGCTTGAAGAAAGAAGTTTGCAGAACTGTGGGTCAGTTAATGGACTGGATCTTCCATTTAAGGTGGACAGTTATGGTGGGCTGTATTCTAAAGATGTTCTCCCTTGGTTATTCTATCAAACAGTAATCTGGATGTTACCAAAACATATCCCACAGATGTAATCAATATTGCATTCATAAAATGGTGAAATTATCCTGGATTATTTGAGTGGGACTAATCTAATCATGCAAGCCATTAAAAACAGATATCTCTAGCTAGAATAAGAAAGATCTACCCAAGACATGAGGCAGAAGCATAAATCATGAGACAAAATTGACTCTGTGGCTAATTTTGAAGAAGGAGGTATGAGCCTCTAGAAGCTACAAATAACCTCCAGCAGAAGGAAAGGAAGCAAGAAATTGATTACCTGAGTCCCACAAATTCATGGAACCACATTCAGCCACTAATGCGAATGAGTTGGGAAACTGATTCTTCTCAATGGTCTCCTGATAAAAGTCCCACTAACCAAGATCTTATTTTCATCTTTGTGAAATCAGGAGCAAAAAAATAAAAAAAAAATAAATAAAAAACAGCCTAGCCATCTCAGACTTTTCTGGCCTATAGGATCTGAGATCATCAACTGATGTTTTAAGCTATTAAATTGTAGTAATTTTGTTGTGGGAGCATAACATTAGGTGACCATACTGTTTATGGTGGTGATCATGGATTGGAGAAATAATACAGAATAAATTGTGAAGGATAAATCTAAATGCAGGGATTCTCAACAGGGTGTGCTATAGCTCCCACAAAGGACAAGGGGCAATGACTAGAGACATTTTTATTTGTCCAACTAGGGACAAAGTGTTTGCCACTGGCATCTAGTGGGTGGAGGACAAGAATGCTGCTAAAATCTTATTTTGTAAAGAGCATTCTCCTAAAACAAAGCATTGTGTGATCCAAACTATCAATAGTGTCAAAGTGGATCCTGGACTAGAACTAGGCAAGCAAGGCTGGATAATCAAATATTCCCAATGACAAATCCAAAGGATCTTATATGTCACCTTCAAGGCTCTGGACAGTCGTGGACAATTGCTATGTGCTTTTTTCTCCCTTGAGTTAGATAAACAATATCTTATATTTCTTTTATTGAATAAAGGGCAGTAAGTAGGAATGAGGTAATTACCAGAAGCAATTCTATTATTTAGCAAACATGTATTGAAGAACTAGCTAATAAATTAGATTGCATCAACTCTTTCTCACTTGGCTTAACATAAATACTTGCTTGTCCATGCAAGTGGTCATTTAAAAAGTAATCATTGCCAAAATGATGACTTCCAATGATGAATCATTCTCAAAACTGTAATCTTAATGATATTTTTGAAAAATAATAAGAAAACACTAGAAGGAAGCATTCACCTAATTAATTTCCTCTGTGGTTGTGAAGATGTGTCATCATATTAGTGATTTTTTAATTCACATCAAATCCTCCCTTGGTTAGGTCATTGTATAATTAGGCTGTTGGACATCCACTTTCATTAAATCCCTTTGTCTTAATCTTTCACCCCCCCATTTATCTTCAAGACTTTAATGATTTTATATAACATGAAGCTGGAGATAAATTAAGTACTCCCTAATTAAACTAACATATTTCATATTGATAAAGATAATCAGTGAGAATAACTCGGAAGTCAAAGCATTAAGCTTCACCCACAGGTACTCAGTATTTGCTTGACCTAAACTGCTGTGGACTGGTTTATCCCTCTTTAACAAACAGCTCCTGTTGGCTAGTTCTTGCTACTCATTGGGTTTCATTTTGAGTGAATAGTAACATAATTATTGATGCTTACAGGACCCTTCTCTTTTTTTTTTTTTGGTTAATTAAGTTCTGCTAAATGGATATTTTGGCTGGATATTTTTAATTCTCACAAATGATATTGAGTTACAGATCTTATTTGAATTTTTTCCAGTATTGTGTATTTAAGTTCTATGTATATTATTCTTTCTGCATGTATTCTAAATATCCTTTTTCTCTTATTTTTATTAGCTCATTTTACTTATACATATTAGGGCTCATTTTCACATAATTATATAAGCATGAAATATAGTTTGCTCTAATTCAGTCCCTAGTACTCAATACATCTTAATTATTCAAATAATGTCACTCTCCCATAGATGCAAACCTATTTCCAATTTCCCACCATGCAAATGAAGCTACTGTGATGTGTTCACATAAATATATAGCTATTTATCTAAGTATGTGTGAACTGTCAGTGATTCCTTTGAGATACATACTGTGGAGCAAATATTCAGAATTATAGGATATTTATCTTTATTTTTCTTTAACTAAAATGTATCAGCAGTCTCTACTGAATGTAGAGACTCACACAAATTCATAAGCAATAATATCAACTACCTTTCCAGTTTTATTAATTTTAGGCTATGAAATAGTAATTACTCAAATTTAAATTTGTGGGGTTTTATTTAGGGTTTTGAGTGTTTCTTCAAACGTGCATTGTTTTTCTTTTCTATAAATTACTTAGCTCATAATCTTTGTCTGCTTTTTTATCGTAGCTTTTGTCTGTTCCTTATTTTTAACTCCTTTTACATTATATATTATACCTTTATAAATCTTATACATTACAAAATATTTTCTCTCCCTCTCTCTCTCTTTTATTCTGTATGCAACCATTCAAAGTTATCAGCATTGAACAGGAAACCTTAATATTGATTCCATAATATTCATTTGATTTAAAAAGTCATTTCCTGGGGCTGTAATGGTGACTCAGCAGTTAAGGCACTTGCCAGGCATGAACAAGTACGCAAGTTCAAACCCCAGCACCACATACAAAACGAAGTCTTGGAGCAGTGAAAGTCATATGAAAATCTAAATAAAATTGATTCTCTCTCTCTCTCTCTCTTTCTCTCACTGTCATTCTCTCTTTAAAAAAAAAAAAAAAAGTTATTTCCTGACTTTGGGTCTCAAAAGTGTTTGCCTGCAGGGGGCTGAAACAGAGGCTCAGAGGTTACTGCACTTGCCTGCATGGGTAAGGATGTGGATTCGAAAACCAGCACCACTATGCAATGAAAAGCGTAACAAAAGCCAAATGAAAAACTAAATAAAATAGATCCTCTTTCTCACTGTCCCTCTCTCCCTTTAAAAAAAAAGTTTTTCCACAATTTATTTTATTAACCTTATAATTTTTCCTTTTAAATATGAGCTTTTAAACAAAATTTAAAAATATAGAAAAGTTTTATATTTACATAGACTTAACATATACTCTGCACCCAGTTTTTATTAACAGATTAGTATATGTAAAACCATTAATAAACAAAATTAATACATATTACTAACTAAAGTTCATAGTTGGTTCAGATTTCCTTAGTTTACCAAATCTTTTCTTTTTTTCTTTTCCAGTATCTCTGCCAGGGTACCATAGTAATTTAGTCATGATGACTAAATAGATAGTTTTTTTAGCCATTCCTTTTGTCTTATTACCTAAAGTTTTAAGGACTGCTGATGAGGTACTTTGTGAAATGTTCCTCTGTTGGGATTTGCCTGGTGTTTTTTTCTCATTGAGCAAGGCTTAAGTTTTTTTGCAGAAGAGGGCTGTGGTGGTCACGTACCACTTTCCTCACATCCTATCAAGGTTGGGTACCACCAACATGAACTGTCATTGTAGATACTGACCTTGGTCACTTAGCTGAGGAAGTGTTGACCACGTTTCTCCACTGCATAATTATTCTTTTCCTTCCCCCTCTCCATGCTGTACTTTTGGAAGGAAGTTACTATGAATGCCAACATTTAAGTGGAGAGTTATATTTAATTACTTGAGGATGAAGTATGTACAAAAGTTTTTGGAAACTTAACTGCACATTTTTACTCACTTCCCCATTCCTTCTTCCTTCTCTTTTCCTCCTTCTTTCATTGCATCATTAATTGTATCATTATATACCCATGGATATTTCCTTTTATAATTTGGAACATAATCCTTCTTTTATTTATTTCAATACTTCAATTTTAACAGCTTTGACTTTTGAGAACTCCTTCAGTTGGTTCAATGTCCCTTTATCATATACTAATCTGCTAGTCATAGTGAGTTTGTTGACTATGTCTTTAATTTCTAGCTTTGTAAAATGCCATAGGCTCATCTTATATATTTCCTTCCCTGGTTCTAAAATCAGCTGTTTCTCTGAAGAGTCCTGATCCCCCATGCTTTTTTTTTTTTTTTTTGAAAAATATTCTTCAAAACCAAGATCTTGCCATTGGATATGCTCACTATACTGGAGTACTATTGCTTCTCAGCCCTCCTAGCTAACAGATCAAGAAGATAGATAGATGCTGGTCATGGTCAGGTATGCCTGTAATCCAAGAACCTCAGGAGGCTGAGGCAGGAGGATCACAAGCTCAAAGCCAGCCTCAGCAACTTAGTGAGTCCCTGAGCAACTTAGTGAGACCCTATTTAAAAATATTTTTTAAAACCTGGGTGGGGATATGACTCAGTGGGTAAATGTCCTGGGGTTCAATACTGGGTACCATAAAAAAAAAGAAGAAGAAGAAGAAATAGAAGAAGAAAATAGATGATAGATACTGATTTTTTTTGGTATAGGTAGGTATGTATGTATGCATATGTAAAAATTGGTGAATATGCACATTAGTATATATATAAATATTACCACACACAGTCTTCAATATCTGTATTAAGCTAAACCTCAGTATTTACTGATGACTCCAACTCTAATCTCTTACAGCATGCATCGTTATGGCCTTCTCTTCATTATTATGTATAATTTGTCACAGCAACAGCAAGAAATCAGGCTCCGCTGTCCATTATCCATTGAATTAACTGCTCAACTCTGATATACACAGTCAGTCAGGCCTTCATATCTATGGGTTTCACATCTGTGGATTCAACCCACCTTGGGTCAAAAATATTTTTTAAAATCATATTTTTCCCAAACAATGCACTGCACCAAATATTTGCATACCATTGACATAATTAGGTGTTGTAAATAATCTAGATATAATTTAAAGTATGTAGGAGGATATACAGAAGTTAAATACAAACACTGCACTTATTTGTATGAACTTTCAGTATCTA
>PVKS010029953.1:0-24848 GCA_004027875.1 Aplodontia rufa | reverse complement strand
GGTGAAAACTTAATGTAGTGATACAAAGCAGATGTAAATAATTGTGTTCCCATCTATCAAAATACTGTCTTCTGTTTGGTAGGTTCATTTCTTACAGAAACACAGTTTAAAATAATGTTCTTTACTTTTTATACCGATTTTTTATAGTCTTTCAAATGATTACCTGGCAAATTCTCAGATAAACAACATATTATTTTAGGTAATACTCTAAATAATGATGAGCCACAAATTCTTATCACTAGTCTCACACACATACACACAAATATATCATTAGTCACATATAATTTCTGATACATGTATCTATATATATATATATACATGTATCTGAAATTAAGTATAACTGAGCATTGCCTATATATTTCTTAAGTTTGTAAAATGGAATTTTATGTAATTTTAGTAGCAAGGTAGACATATATACCATTAAGTTACATATAAAATTTTTGTGCCTTATTAGATTTTGTTTGAGGCATGCTTTACAAGGAATGTTAAATTGCTTTGTTTATGTCATGAGCACCATCTTGCCTCTCACACTATTCCCTGTTAATGTGATTCTTTTCAAGGTAGCTAAACAAAATGTCATTTAAAGTCCTGGTCAAAATATAGAATTTGTTATAATAAAAACTAGGATGTCAAAACATCAAGAGATGTTAAACAAAACTAAGAAGTAAATACAAGTAAGTTATTAATGGCATTTAAGCTTTCAAAAATAAATGAGAAGAAACTAACATTTGTAAACAATCTCAAACTGACTAACTTGGTAAATTTTTAAACCTTTGTGTGTGCAAAATAATTACTAAAGATATAACCACATACTGTCTAAATGACATTTCTTAAAGGTATGAAAAAAACTGAATACGATTTTTATGCTTGTGAATTTTGCATTTTCCTTGTAAATTTTTAGGTATTGACAGTTAATGTTTTGAAAAAATAATGCTCCTAATAAAAAAACCTATTTCAATTTGAGATATTAATCCTTCACTAGTTGTATAAGTGGGATATAAGCAGAGTCCCATATTTAAACTGTCCCCAATTAAATGGAAGAGGTAACTATAAAATTATAGACATTGAGGCTGTACTCCAGTAATCCTACTTCAAGTCTGGTCAAAGTGTACTTTCTGGGATTGTACAATGAGAACTTGAAGTGGAAAGTGAAGCATGTAAAGGGTCAAAGAAAATGTAGCCAATGTTTTGGGCCTTTCCTTTTAAGGTCAGACAGGAACAAAGGAATGGCAGACCCCTCCAAAGGCCCTGAATTTCTATGGAGTCACCACCCCACCCATAAGGGGATCTTGAAGATTCTGAAGAACAGGAAGTCAGACTGTACTAATTCTGCAAGTGTGAGCATCCTTTGAGAAGGTGATATCCCTGACACATGAATTAGAAGCCAAAAGTGAAAGGAAAACACTAATACAACCTACCATGTGAGGAAAATTGTAGGAGAAAGCTAAAGGAGCCCAAAGACTCCCTACACGTTGTCACGAAAGATAGTGGACAAATATCAGCTGGCCCTTAACAATGGATAGGAAGAGGGGTAATTTTAAACAACTTGATCATAAGTAAACACCCAGCTGCAAGGTCACACAGAGCAGACCCCATATAGACATTTAAAGTCAATGTTATTTTTAATGCAAGTAGAGGTGAACATTTCTATAAGTCTCCTGAAAGTAAGTAAAAGTAGGAAATTTTAAAAGAAGGGTTTTTATAAGGAGTACCTAATTGATCTCTTAGAAAACCCTGAAGAAAAAAATGAAATATGTGAATTAGAGACCTACAAAATCTCTTTCCAGCCTACTTAGGCAGATCTGATTTGTGTTTGTTATTTTTTTTTATTTTTATTCTTGCCAGGAGAATCACCTATCCCTGGTTTTTATTATGAGCTGCTCTGAATATTCCCTTTTTAGGAGAAGCTATAGAATTCTCTACCACTGAAACTAAGGATCAGTGTATAATGCAAGATAATCTAGCCATATCTTCAACTTTATTATCTTCCCTAAGGCTAAAGGGACACTTTGCTCAGACTCTGCTCCTGGTGTTCATGGTTCATCTGTTCCAGCCTTTTGACTTGGATTCAGACAAGGCCTGGGTAGGAGGAAATTTTCCAACAAGGTGGTAAGGATCTTGCACTGGTCAGCAGTCCAAACTGCTAAGGGTGGTGAAATCTGTATGATGGGTAGATTCCACCTCAAACAGGTCAATTCATGTAAACGTCACAGGGAATCCCTTCAATGTTCTCAATCGATGTATAATTATAGTTGTGTTGTTTTCCAGCTTTAACTCATTATGTTGTTTTATCCATAGGATTTTAGTCTTAGGGATCTGACAATATTTTTTGTTTCCTTTATGTCTCTCATGGACTTCAAGTGGACTAAAGTTTCCAATTTCCTTCCATCACCATGTTTTAGGAATAGAGAACTTGCTGATTACAAAGAAGTAGGTTGGGGAGGGATTGTCCTTAGGTGTACTGCATCTGTTTTCTTACCCTTCTCTGAATAAGAAGGCTCAGATCTTTTCAACTATCATTTGGAGCCTCAAAGTAAGAGTCTGAGGAAATTGGGATTGAACAAATATGTTTTGGAGGAGAATGACATATATTTGGGGAACCTGCAGAGGAAAGTTTTGTCAGAATGTCCCCCATAGATCGTGTGCTAGAAGCAGTCCTTTGTACTGCAGTGTGCAAAGGTAGAACTATTAATATATGATTAGTTGCAAGAGTACTCTGGGGTTCAGAATCTTACCCACGAATCTGGCACATAAACAGCCCTCTAAAGCTATATAAGCTTATTATTCCTAAATTTGATTGTTTGGCAGGCTTGAGGAATGGGTAAGGGCCCTTCCCTTGGGGATCTGTTGGTACACTGTGAGTCTGGTGATGGTACAATGTAAAGTGGAGAAAGACACAGTTCCTCCAATGCAGACAGGTAATTCTCTCCTTTGGGATAAGCAATGACAGGAGCAATTTACTAATTGTCTCTAGGGAGTGGTAAGTTGTATTTGGAAATAGAAGTGGACATTGAAGCACAAAATCATGTTACAGAGACATGGATGAATAGGTTCCTGGCTAGAAAATTCCACATGTGAATGTATATTTCATGTGTTATTTTAAACACTGAAACTTCTAAAATTAGAGGAATATATAGAAACTTCAAATTGGTTAATGGTTTTATCCTGCTATAGCTTATGGACAATGGTGAAATCATCATAATCATGAGCACATCCATGGATTTATCCTCCTTAAACAGAGTGAAATTATCTCATGCAATGCCTAACTTAAACTTACCACTGTTGAAGAGTGCACCTGAAAAGAGCAATAGAAAAAACACATATTAGCAGGCTAGAGTGAAATCAGTGGTGCAACCAAGTTTGGATAATACTTTGTTTCCTCTACCATGTATATATCAATAATCTTTGGTCATGTGAGATGGCTTTCAGATACATACCTTATGAATATTTATGTCCATATAATAGTTTCATTACTAAAACCACAGTGAGTGTGTAAGAGGAAATATTTCAGTCTAAGAATTAATGCAGTGTTGTCTACATGACTACCATACCCCTCAAGCTTTCTACCTATCCAACGAAAAGAAAGCTACACTTCTTCAAAGTCTTCATGTAGATATTTTCAAATTACCACAGTAAAATTTCAATTGTTCCCAAACAGTGTAATGAGGTGATAGAAGGAAGTCTAAGGATTTTGTCTTGCCTTAACATTCAAAAGGGAAGAAATGGGGCTGGAGTGGTGGGTCAGAGCTTGCTGTACTTGCTTGGCATGTGCAAGGACATGGGTTTGAATGCCTACAACATGTATACAGGAAGTGCTTTAGCAATGAAAGACACATGTAAAACTAAAAATTAAATAAAATTATTTTCCCGTTGTCTCCCTCTCTCATTCTTCCTCTTTCTTAAAAAAAAAAAGGAGGTGGAGGCCCAATTGTTAATCTTATGCCAAAATAAGAAAATGATTGTCATTTTGCTTCTTGTACTATTTTTTTAATTTAATTTTATTTATATTTGAGCAACCTTACAAGATTTTAACAAAATAATATAAAATGTGTATATATTCTGGATATTGCACTTATCCCCAGGAAGCCCCCCCCCAATTACCCTCCGTTATCCCTCCCTTCCCCTTCCCACTATAACTCTAAAAAAAGTATTAGATTGTAAAGCATTACATCTTATCTGGATTTAACTCATGCACTATTTTTTATTTTAAAAAAGTAGAAAAATGATTTTAAGTTTACTTCTATTTTTTAAGAGATAGAAAGAGCAAGAGAATCACTTTTAATTTAGCTAGCCTTTTATATTTAACTTTGTTTTTGTGACACTTAGTTGTGTCTGTGGTGCTAGGGTTCTAACCTTGGTCCTCACACATGTCACACAAGCACTCCAACTTTAGAGCCAACACTCCAGCTACCGCCTTCTTTTCCTAACCACATAAAACACATCCAAGATTCTGGCTTTAGTGAGTTCATTCGATGCTCTAACATGTAATAGGATGAAATAAATGTATTTTGAGTTAGAAAAATACTACTTTGGGAGACCAGGAGTGTAGTTTGTTCAGAGTATGCCCTTGAATGCATGTGCTGGAAACATTCCACCATGCAGTAGTGTTGGAAGGTAGAAGTATTATGAGGTGTTTAGGTGATGGGAGAACTCTCCTAATGAATGAATTAGTGTCCTAACATGGGTGTGTATTGGTTATCATGAGAATATTATTAATTGATTAATGGGGTTTGGTACCCCTTCCCTTTATGATTCTTATTCATGATTCATGGTCATTCCATTTTCTGCCATGAAATGCAGCAGCTTGACAGCATTCCCAATATGCTGGTTCCATGTCCTTGGATAACTGGCTTCAAAAATTATATGAAATAAATCTTGGTTTCAAGTAAATCAAGGGATACATAAAATAATCAGTTTCTGGTATTCTTTTAAGGTAGCACAAAATGGAATAGTACAATGTGCTTGAACTGAATTGATTGAACTACAGTTATGTGCACCTCTACTTCCATGTGTAACACTTGTTTGATATTAGAAAAGTGACTTTGATTCACATGATTTGAAAATGCATTCAAATGTTTTGTTAATATAATCAGGCATTAATTCTAACCTATGTAATTGAGATGGGTGAGTATATTGCAAAAATAAATACTTAAGGTATAAATAACATAGTGTATCTGACGTTCTTGTATCTGAATTTATCTGAGTCTTGGTGGAGACCTGTGTGCAGTGGAGAAAGCCAAGTCCTCCAGGGAAGAAAGTCATTGTGTCCTTTGCGATGAACATTAGCAGGGGCACTTTGCTCTCTCTGTGTATGTAGGGGTATAATATATTTTCTAGTGAAAGGATAACTTTGAGAGCAAAATCATGTTATAATAACTCAGGTATAGGGACTCTAGACTAGGAATTTAAATGTGTACAGATTTTACTGAATATGTGACTATTTTTTAAAGAGAGAGAGATGGACAGTGAGAAAGAGAAAGAGAATAAATTTGATTTAGTTTTCCACGTGTCTTTTGTTGCTGCAAATCTTCATTGTTAACATGGTGCTTGCGGTTTGAAACCAGCTTCTTGCGTGTGTCAGCCAAGAACCATAACCACTTAGCGACCACAACATGAATATTTGAAAACCTTAAATGCTGAAGGTAGTACAGTTTGAAAGAACATGCATGCTTCACCCAGGTTTGTGAATTTAGCCCTCCCATAACCATTTAGAAACTGATGAAGTCATCACATTCCAGAATCTATCAACAGATTTGTCTTCCTGAATGAGAGGAATAAATTCAAGGAGGTACTGCCTAAGTAGTTCTTACCTAAATTCTGCAGTGTTGTGTCTGAAAATGAAAAACAAAAAAAAACATTAATCATGAAAATAGATCTGCAGCTATTGGTTGAATTCTTAATAATATCTATCACTTAAAAGTTAGTACATTTTGAGGTGATATTGGTTGTAGTTTAGATGGTTAATGATATTTTGGGCTATAGACCAGTTCTGGAAGTAAAACTATGTAATTTGAGAAGAGAGCAATCAGTATAATGATCCATTATTGTCTACATGAACATTTAAGCAGATTTTTAGAATACATTATATTTCCACACAATGAGTTGAGTGAAAATCAATAGCTACCATATATTCTTTGTTGTTTTATGAAATCCTATATATTAGAACCTGATAAAATCATGTTTTCTCCTAGATAATTAATAGCTATGATCCTGCATCTAGTCAAAATAACATCTGTCTTCTGAGTTATTATTCAAAATCATAAACATTTAAAATCTGAGTGTATTCAATATCACCAGGTATCATTATTACACATTCAAGGAAGATGAAATATGAGGGGATGGAGATGTGGCTCAGTGGTTCAAGCACTTGCCTGGCATGTGCAAGGACCCAGGTTCAAACCCCTGTACCATATACCCAAGAAAATGTCAGAGAAACAAAGGCCAGATGAAAAAATAAATAAAATAGTTTATCTTTTTCTCTCTCTCCATTTCTCCCTCTCCCTTTTGAAAAGAAAAAAGAAAAATGTACCAGTGTGACTAAAACCTTCTGAAAGATCTTGAAAATAAGAACTCAGGAAAGAATTTCAAAAAAGAACAGTCTTATTTTTAGATCCCATTAAATACACATAAAAGACAAAAAATATTCTTGTTTTCTACAAACATAACCAAAATTTTGAATGGAAGAAAAAAATAATATTCCAAAAAAGAGAAGACACATGGATTTTTTTTCATAGAAAGTAATTGCATTAAACACATGAGACCCTCTAAAATTTGTAAAATGAGGCTGGATGAATATGATTTTTGAATTTAAAGACCAACCCTGAGCAGCACATAATGAATCATGAGGTTATTGTTAGGATCTTCATTCAGTGGAGTGTTTCTGAGTGGATTCATTTCTTCCAGAAAAACTTCCACCTACATATGTAATTAATTCTCTATCCTCAAGAAAATACTGTAACTTGGAAGTGACAATCTAACATATTACTGCCTTGCTGTTTAACATGTTAGTGAATAATCAGTTTCTGTGACCACTATTCACCCATTGGTTTTTGGATAACATTAAAGTAGTGATTCTCAGCCTCCAGGGAGATCTGCATTGCTGGCCCTCTAGGCCTGGCTAGGCCTGAGTTTCCTGGAAAGCTAGAGTAGGGCAGATGTTTCCCTTACCTGATGGAAGCAGGAGCAGGCACATTGTGGAAGGCAGGTCCTGCTGAGTTTTCTTCCTCAGTCCCCATGCCTGATCCACAAACTTACACCAGCACTACCCCTGCTCAGCCCCACTGTCCTTGCCCTCTCAGCTCCTCAGTCCATGACTGCTCCTTCCCAACATTATTCTTGGATGCCCACTCAGCTGATGATGGAGGCGTCACTCTAGCTCACTGACGGGAAATGGGAGGCCTCAGGCCACAACCCCAGGACACGCCACTGAAACTACCAACTTTCTCTAATGTGAGAAGAAATTTCCTATGAATGCTCCATACAAATGTTTCCAAAGTACCATATTATTTGATCTGTATTGAAACTATAATTTTAGTTGACTGAACTAATGCCAATGGATTTTGGCATTTTATAACAAAAACACAGAGCACTACTGTGGATCAACTACTGCCTAAGTAAAAATAAATCTCACTTACCATTACTTGCTCCCATTCCAGCTATATATAAAGAAATAGAAAATGACAAAAATTAAACATATTCCTACTGTTTTTAACCACAAAAACTTCATCCCATATTTTATCTCTGATTAACAATAGAAACTCTGAGACCCAAGGTTTGGTGGATCCAGGTTGTATCTGGCATATTAGGAACACCTATTTTCTGAATAAGAAATCATAACGCAAACTGGAAAACACATTTTGATTTGTGAATATACTGACATGAAAATGAAACATTACATTGAATTGTTTTCCTACAAAGTCTCACCGTTTTGGTTCAGGCCCTTTGCGAAGAAAACAGGTGACATTTATTTACAAATTCTCTATCTTAAACTAGCTTTGGGATTCAAACTTCACCACTATTAAGAAGTAGCTGGTAATGAGCAGTAAATGCTTACTTAGGTCACAAGAGTTATTTTAATTACTCCAGGGTTTATTTAAACTACTCTAAAAGAGAGTGGGTGAGAGAGCAAGAGGTAACAGATAATCTGTAAAAATAAACAGAAGCATAGGAGCTAATTGGACATATGTCAATAGAAAGGATTCAAGGGCCTTACACTTGACAGGGTCCAGTAAGGTAGGGCTGAAGCTAGAAATGATGGCAGTATGTGTCTCCATTTTCTGAGAAGGAAGAGTCTATCAGTAGCACAGGTGAACTAAGCTAGGTACTGCTTGGATACGGACCCCAGTGCTTGCTTATGTCCACATGGTTTGGACTTGTAGATGAAGCCCCCCTAAATAGGATGACCACCATGACATTTCCAGAAAGGAGCAACTTAGGTCAGTACTTCCAACACCTGAAGTGAAGGTGGAGTTGAACACATGATTGGTGAAGATTGCTGTTGGAGCACCCCAGGCCCCTGGTAAACACCAATCTGTGATAATTTGGAGGACACCATTGTCTCCATGGTTGTTATCTGCTGAGAGATGGCTGTGGTATTGAGAAAGCTCTCTGGTGAGTCTCAATTTATTCTTACTTTACTTCCATACCCTTTCCCCTCTACTATCACTTATAACAAACTTACCTTGCATAGTTTTTAACTGTCTGATTTAAATGTTTCATTGCAACAGAAGAACTGAGGTTTGGAGTTTCATCTCCCTGCACTCTGTAATAATCATGGAAGCACTGAAGGGGAGACCTGGCAAGTGATCAGGAGCTCCTGGAACAGCTAATGAGCAAGGATGCATTTCCTCAGAGTAGAGAAGTCCCGGGAAAATGAATTCAGGGGGACCTGCTTCAGCCTGTGAGTCAATGAGGATGAGGTTTTTTTATCCTCCAATAAAACACTAAATCCCTTATTTGTATAACCCTGAAAGCTATATCTTATTCAGCTTCAGAAATAGGAAGAGATTTTCCCTTTAGATAACTTAAGGTGTTTTAAACCAGAAAATTGGGCTGGATTGGTGGCTCAGTGGTAGGAGCACTTCCCTGGCATGTGTAAGCACAGTTGTTCACAACCCAGAATCACATGCACAACTAAGTTTTGGAGAAACACAGTCCAGTTGAAAAAAAATTAATTAATTTGATTCTCTTTCTCTCCCACCCTCTCTCTTAAAAAATAAGATAAAAAAACTAAACACCCAGTTTAAGAATTTAGTCCCCCATTATTCCCTGGACAATGGTGAAATTATACTCATGAGTGTATCCATTTATTTATATTCCTTAAACACAGTGTAAATGCCACATGCAAAGCTTAACTGAAATTTACCACTATTCTTTAAGAGTGTAGATGAAAGAAAAAAAGGAAAAAGAAAAAAGGATGAGCAGACCAGAGTGAAATCTGTAGTTCAGCTAGAATTGGTTGGAAAATACTTTATTTGCTCTACCATGTATCCATCAATCTACTTCAGTCATCTGAGATGGCTTTTATCCATATAGCTTATGAATATTTATCCATACACCAGCTTCTTTACCCAGTCCACAGTGAAAATCTCAGAGAAAACTTTTCAGTCTAAGAATACATTGTTGTGTATGTGACAAGCACACCACTGAAGCTTTCCACCTTTCAACTAAAAGAACATCCCTTTTCTGAAGACTCCATTCTGACCATTTCATACTTCCTTAATAAATATTCTATTGTTCCCTGAGAGTATAGTAGGTAATTGAAGAAATATCTAAATGCATCATCTTGCTATAACAATTAAAATGGGCACAGTAGTGCCCATTGCTCAAATAAACAATAAATATTTTTCCTTTTATTGTTATTTCTGTATGTGAAGAAAAAACAGAAAAAACTATAGTAACTGTCCTTCTTTTCATAATCACTTAAATTCCATTCAAGATTATTAATCATTTCATTTTTTATTCTAACTCTTGTAGGTTTTTTTTTCTTTTTTTCATTACAAGAACACAACTATATTAGAACGGGGTGGAAAGCCTTGGACTGATTCTGTCTTAGCTGTTAAATTGACAGAACACAATTGTAGTTGTTCACATGTTGGTGAAGTGAAAGATAAATGTTACTTTTTCTTCTTCTACTGTTTTATATGTGAAAAAAGAAAAGAAGACTCCAAGACTTGTTCTGAGAGTGAAAGGTTTGCTAGCAAAAAAAAAAAAAAAAAAAAAAAAAAAAAAAAAAAAAAAAAGCAGGGGTGGAAAATTTAAAAAAATTAGCAAGAATAACAATTACTGAACTCTTCCCTGAGCTAAGATGAGATAATTAGACTTAACTGGACTGAGAGTACCAAATTATTGGTTGTCAATTTTCAGAGTTTGCGTGTGAATAATGAGATGCATCCTGGACATGAAGTGCGTGTGGAGTCCTGATTCATGGTTCTGGTTTCCCAGGAAGCTGATGCCCAAAGAGGGTTAGAGAGAGAGCATTGGTTGTTGAAAAAATCCAATAGTAAAGGTGGCTGAAAACAGAGGGAGCACAGGGAGTTCACAGTGTACACGGTAAGCGTGGATGAGCATGCTGTGTGTTCAGAGTGTAGAAGAAATCTCCAGTAAGGGGGATTGGGTAAACTGGGGTACTGTTATAGGAAATTAGAAAAAAATGTGAACAAAAATTATAGGCCTAGGGAAATTTTGGAAAATGAAAGCACTCATACTGTCAAGTCTTCTTTCTTTAAGAATGAAATCATGAGGTGCTGGAGCAGTGTCTCAGTGATTACAGTGCTTCCCTGGCATGCATGAGTATGCGGGTTTGAACCCCAACTTCACGTACATGACAAAGTGTCGGAACAATGAAAGTGACATGAAAAACTAAATAAAAATTGCTTCTCTCTCTCTCTCTCTCATGTAAGCTGTCCCTCTTTCTTTAAAAAAAATTAAATGTCTAAAAAAATAAAGAATGCTTTGATGAGGTACTCATGGGGACTTGTATCCTTTAAATCTGGACTGATTTAAATACATTTAAAAACTGCACTCTGGTCTGATCAAATGCACTTACTAAAATCATTATGATCATGTCTTTCTTTTTCACCCAGAAACTTTGTTAATTTTTTTTCTGAGCACTGAGTTTTCCTCATGAAATTCACCTCAAGTCCTGCATGTCTAAAGCAATATATTTTTTGTGATTAGTTATGTTTATCTAACTGGGGTCCTTCCACCACTACTTGCTTCAGAGGCAAACTATTCTAGAGTTACCTTTCAAAAACTCTGATAAATAAAAAGGGCTTCCTCTTCTGTTAGTCTAGTGGAGTAAAATAAGCTGTACTATTAGGAGTAAGTGTCCCCAGGGAGAATGTGTGCCCACCTGAACCTTTCATTTAGCCTGCATAATAGCTGCCCGACTCTACTCCCAATTGTTGAGATTTAAACCATTTCTGGGTCAAACTGTAACAATCAGTGAAAACCTGTGTTTTCAATTCTAAAAAGTCAATTTACATTGATAAGAATAAAGTTATGAATAAATTCATCTTTAAAATTATGAGACTATCCATTTTTCTCAGTGGTGAGTGACCCAAAGAATCATTGCATTTTCATCATACATTTCTGTATTGAAGGTGTAACAACTAACACCATCAATAAATAAAACTATAATAAATATAAATTTTGTTTAAAATCCTTATTTCCATTCATGTCTAAACATTATTGTATATTTATTTTAAGTCTTTTACTTTGGCAAGAATAAGTGACTTGAAAGTGTGTTCTAGATTTGTCTGGGATCTTGGTTTTCATGGGTAACCTAATTTAAATGATTGGATTAGATTTTAGGTAAATGGAATGCATGTTTCTAAATTTGTTAGAGAGTTATGATTAATTTGGAAATTTAAAATACTAAAATCTCATCTGTTAAGTTTAAAAGTAAGTGCTCCAGCCTTCATAAATTCCATAAGATAATGCACACTTGTGTCTATTAATGGTTTTTTTATAAAAATGGAAAAATCATTTTAAGATTGCTTTGCTTCTAAGCCTTAACTAAAAGCAGGATTAGAGTTAAAATTCTCATAGGTGTAATTGTACATACAAGGTATAAAATGAGTTATCTATGCTTAATTAATGTAATATAAAAAGATTAATTATTGCATCAAAGTAAAGGTGAGTAGTAAGTCCAAATTCAAAATTTTCATAAGAATTATTTAAGAATCTAAATTTAAGGAATCATTAACACTTGGGAAAAAGTAGATGCAAAATATTATAGGTATGAAATTGTGTGCTTCTGGATGAATAATTATTTTGTATGATATAGTAATGAATATCATCTTTTACTGAATTTCAGGATGAAAGGAAACAAAACAAAGGATAT
The DNA here is from genome assembly GCA_004027875.1 of Aplodontia rufa. Classification (NCBI taxonomy): domain Eukaryota; kingdom Metazoa; phylum Chordata; class Mammalia; order Rodentia; family Aplodontiidae; genus Aplodontia; species Aplodontia rufa. Next base: position 12,502 of record PVKS010029953.1, on the reverse strand, counting down.
CTAAATAAGTTGCACACATTTTTAAAAGGTTAATCCAAAAACATACTGTGGATGTTAGTAAGTTAGCAATGATTATCACAGCTACTCAAAATTGTTTAAGATGTTTTATAAGATCAAACTTTAATGAATTGATAGAAAAGCAAAATTAAAGTATTGTTCTGTTATAATATTTCAAGATACTTTCTTCCTTTTTGTAAGTTCATTAATTACGGAAACTTGGTCATAAAGGAATTAGGTTTTGCACTTGTTTGAAAGACTTTTACATGGTAATGCTGTAAATTCTTAGATAAATACAACTTGGTATTTTAAAGGATTACAAAATAGTTAATACCCTAAACATAAATGACTAATGATCTATCTTTCTACCTATATATACATCTGAAGTTAAATATGTTTGTCTAAGCCTTGCCTAAATTTTCTCTTACGTTTATAAAATGAAAGTTTATGAAATTTTACTTGCAAAGTAATCAGAAAATATTAATGAGCTGCATATAATATTTTAGGGGCTCTTTTAGCTTTTATTTGACTCATGATTCACATGTAATATTGTATTACATTATTAGTCAAAAGCACCATCTCACCCTAGTACATCCTCTATTTCTCACCCTATTCCCTGTTCACAAGACTATAAACTAGTCTAGACTTAATGTCATTTGAATTCAGGGAAATCAATAGATTTTACTATTAAAATTACTATACTATTAAAACATCAAGAATATACAAAGGTCAAATTGTATATATATATATATATATATATATATATACACACACACACACACGTATATATAGGTTCAGGTAAATTATGAAAGTTATTTAAGGTTATTAAAATGATTTTTAAGACAGATTATAAGAAATTTGTGAACTTACAAAACTATTTGTAGGCAAAATAAATAAAATAATACCAAATACATATTAATGTTATTAAAGAGATTATGTTTCTTAGTTTACAGCTATGAAAAAAACTCAATATGATTCTATACTTGGTGCTTTCCTTTTGTATTTTCCTTGTAAATTTCTAATAGTACCTTGCTGGTGTTCTGCAGAAGTACTGCTGCTAACAAAGTAACCTATGTCACTTTGAGATAATAAGCTATCACCTCCAGTACAGCCTGGATATAAGGATTAATCCTGTACTAATACTGACCCCAATTAAGTAGAAGAGGTAACTATAAAATTATAGGCTTTCAGGTTTAACTCAATATTCCTACTTCAAGTTTGGTGAAACTGGTTTCCAGAGTGTATAACACAAATTATGAAGAGCAAAGTCAGGGAAGAAAAAGGGTTAAAGGAAATGTAGAAAATGCTTTAGCCTTTTCTTTTTAAGGTCAGACAGGATCAAATGAATGGCAGACTCCTCCAGGATCTTTGAATCTCTGTTGATTCACTGACTTCACAGTCATGGGAGTCGGGATTACCCTGGACAGCAGGAAATCAGCCATTGTTAATTGTGTAAATGTGAGGGTCTTTTAAGAGGAAGATATCCACATGAAAAAATAGGAGAAAAATAAAGGAGCCCAGAGGCTTCCTGCATGTTACCATGAAAGTACTTTCCACTCTCAGCTGACTCTTAACAAGGGATAGGAAGAAGGACAATTTTGTCTGAGTTGATGTTAAACACATAGCAGCAATGAATAAGCAAAGCAGTGCCATATGTGGATATTTAAAAAAAATAAGATGATGGTTCTTTTAATGTATCTAGAGGTACATATTTGTGTCAGTCCTCTCGAAAGTAATAAAAGTGGGAGGTTATAAACAAAGGATTTTTATGCAGGGGTGCCTTATCAATCTCATAGAAAACTCTGAAGAAAAAAATTGATCTGTGAATTAGAGACCTACAAAATCTCCTTATATCCTACATAGGCAGACTTGATCTGTGTTTATGATTTTTATTTTTAATTTTGCTCATAGAATTGTCTAGCCCTGATATTCACTATGACCTTGTTTGCATACTCCCTTATTTTGGAGAAGCTACAGAATTCCTTAACATTGAAACTAAAGACCAATGTCCAATAAAAGATATACTAGCCATATTTTCCACTTAATTGTCCTTCAGGTCAAAGTGATGCTTTGATGAGCCTCCTCTCCTGTAATTCATGATTTGCTACTTTCAGCCTGGTGAGTAGGATCCAATCAAGGCCTGGATAAAAGGAAAATTTCAAACAAGGTAGAAAGGACTTTGCAGTTGGATGGTTGTCCGAAATGCTAAAAGTGGGATCACATCCTTAGATGGAAAGATTCCACCTCAAGAAGTTAATATGGCTAAGATGAATAACAGTACCAAAGAGTACAGGAGCAAAATGTAAATGAGACCAAGAGATATAAAAGTAAATCTTGAGACCTGTGAGAAATAGACTATCTGGAGGTCCATTTCCAGAATAGAGTATTTAGCCTTTAATATAAAACTTGATTATTTGAAAGGCAGGTGGACTAGAAATAGAGCAGAATGGAATGTTACATCCTTTAACTCATAATAATAGCACCAAGGCCTATGGATGTGGCTGCTTCCACGCCCACGCACCTAAACAGCCCCTTGAAAAATAGGAGGTGTAAGAAGTCAACCCAACCCATAGAGAAAGAAGTCTCTGCAGGAAGAAATAGAAACTTAGTTAAGTATATGGTAGGTGGGTACCTGTCAGAATGCATTCCCCCAAAGAAGACATCCCCACTAACATAGAACAAAGGTAATTTGGGAGAAATAAATGTATATATTTTTAAAAAATAGTCTTATGGAAAGAGCTGGAGCAGAGTTTCAGCAGTATAGCTATTGTCTGGCAAGCATTGGTACTTGGGTTTGAACACCAGAAGCATATACACAAATAAGTTTTGGAAAAACCAAATGTAAACGGAAATAAAATTTGATTCTCTCTTTCCTTTTTACCACACTCTCTCTCATTTTCTCTCCCTCTCTTAAAAAATGCAGCTCACTAAAATAATTAAAAATAACCCTAAGGAGACAGTAAACCCTAAGTGAGCTTTGGGAAGATTTTTCTCCTACTACTACCCAGCCAATGAGTCCTGTGGAATGACCTTCCTCAGGAAGGGATAATGTGCTGGTTGGAACCTGCTCCCTGCTACCCTGGAGCACTCAATCTTAAATGTTTATCAATAATGTCTTTCTTTGTAATTTTTGCCTCCATTCCACTCTTCAAGTTTCAACAGTGAGAGTGTTTCTCACACTAGGAAATCTCCTACACCTGGAGAAATAATACCAGCGTCAATATACTGGAAGGCCAACCTTGCCTGTGTTGACAGCTGCCTCCACTTGACATCCATTTTCTTACTCCATGAAACCTTTCATTCCAGAAGCAAGTTTGGATCTAATAAACCTAAAGGAATGAGAGGAGGCCACCCCATCCCAGGCCTCAGCATCTTCCTTATTGGACCATTTGGCAGGCACACCTGACCAGTCTCCTGATTTTTCAACCGTAGAAGTTTAAAACTCAGCCTTATTCCCCGTTCTAGAAACACTCAAAGTCCTTGTGAGTTACTAAAGACAGTGCTAAGGACATTGAACGAGAGTTCTCATTGCAGCTACCCTCATCACAATTCCTCAAGGATATAAAAAATTTGAAAATACTAAAATAAACAAAAGTAGTCAGTATCATTAGTCATCAGGAAAATGGATTGTAACATTCCATTCCAAAAAAAATTCCATCCCAGTTAGAATGACCATTATCAAACATATAGCATTAAAATTTTGATATAAGATTGGAGAAGAAATCCATCAGCCTACATTGAATTAAAAAATTGGAGTGTATATAAAAGAGGATCTATTATGATTTGGAGGGGCAGGATGAAAAGTGAGGATAGACTAAGGATGGACAAGATCAAAGTGGAAAATATTCATATATGGAAATGTCACAGGGAAGACCTTTCATGTACTCAACCAACGTGCAAAGACACTTATGCTGTTCTCCAGATTTAACTTGTGATATTTTTTCCTAAGACTTTAGACTTGGAATCTGTCACAAAATTGTTCCTTTATTTCTCTTGTGGATGAAGAGTGGAAAAAATTTGCCCATGCCCTTCCATCACCATGTTTTAGAAGTATAAACTTGCTTATTACACAGCTCTGACCTGAGAAGTTTTTGCCCTCAGGTAACTCATACCTATAAAATCTAGCCCATGTCTGAATCAGACAAGACTCTAGTGTTCACACTTCTTATTTGGTGCCAGAAAAAGTAAGGCTTTGAGGAAAGTGGAAAGGAACAAATGTTATTTGCATGAGAATGACGTACATTGGGGGTTCTTCAGTGGAGAGCTGTGATCGGAATGTCCCTAAAGTTTATATGATAGAAAGTGTTTTCTTTTCTTCAGTGTGGAAAGGTAGAACAATTACTATTTGATAAACTGAAGTGACAACAGCACTCTGAATACAAGTCCTGGAGATCAGGACCTTTACACATTGAGGTGTCATCCAAACAGCTCTAATGCTGCAGCAGCTTATTCATAAGTTTTGATTGTTGGCGGGCCTGAGGAATGGCAAGGGGCCCTTCCACTGGGACCTGATGGTGCATCTCCTCTGGGGGTCTGTGAGTCTCGGTGATGGTATAAAGTGAAGTGAATCAGACACCCAGTCTCTCCAGGGCAGAAAAGCCATTTTCTCCTTTGGTTTAAGCATGGCAGGGAGAGTTTGTTGTCCCTGTGCAATGCTAAGCTGTATTTGGAAGTGGAAAGTAGACTTTAAAGCACAAAATCAAGTTACAGAGACAGAGATTAGTAAGTTCCTGGCTAGAAAATTGCACGTATAAATGTATATTTCATGTGTTATTTTAAACTTGAATATGTGGATTCTGCACTAGAAAATTATATATGTATATACATTTTGCTGAATATGTTATTGTCTTAATCATTGAAGCTGCTATATTTTTATGTATTTGATATAGTCTTAGATATTGGAGGGAATCATTGTTACATATTCATGCATACATGGCTATTGACAAAATAATTTAAGGTCAATCTTAATCCAGGATCTATATTTTCAGGAATACATACAAACTTCAATCAGGTAAATGAATTTAGCCCTCCTAAAATTCCATCATAGTCATGAAGAAATCATCATAATCATGAAGACACCCATGGATTCATCTTCCTTAAACAGAGAGTATATTAACACATGCGATGCATATTGAAAACTTACCACTGTTCTTGAAGAGTGCAACTGAAAAAAAAGAGTTATCTGATCAGAGAGACATCAGTGGTACAACTAAGGTTGGATAAAAGTTCATTTGCTCTACCATGTATATACATCAATAATGTTTTGTCATGTGAGAAGGCTTTCAGCTACATACCTTATGAATATATTTGCCCATATAACAGCTTCTTTACTAAAACTACAGTGTATAAAAGGAAATTATTAAGTCTAAGTATACATTGTTGTGTATGTGACACCACCACCACTGAAGCATTCCAACTCTCTATTCAAAAGATCACACCCCTTCTCTGAAGGTCCCATGCTGACCTTTTCATGTAACCATACTATTTCTGTTGTTCCCGAACAGTATATTTAGGAGATTGAAGGAAAATCTAAGGATTTTGGCTTCCTATAACAATCTAAAAGGGCACAAGCATGGATGTTTAGGAATTTCCCAAGTAAAAAAAAAAGTCACAGTTTCTTCTTCTAATATTCCTATACATGAAGAACAGAAAAAAAATATTAAGTTTTGTCCTCTTCTTAACCATACAATATCCATCCAAGACTCTGATCTTAAAGTTTTTCATTTGCAGTTCTACTATGTAAGGTCTTCAGGAATACTAGGATGGAATAAATGTATTTTGCATTAGAGCAGATCCACTTTGGGAGACCAGGGTAAAAGGATGTGGTTTTAATGTACCCCAGAAATCGTGTTCTGGAAACAGTTCACCATGAAGCAATGTTGGAAGGTAGGGGATTAGATGATGGGAGAGATGTTCTCATGAATGAATTAGTGCAGCTATCATGGATGTGTGTTTGTTTTCATGGGGACATTCCTGATAGAAGAATGTGTTTGGAAACCTTCACCTCTCTAATTTATGCACATGCTTCTTGCTCCTTCCACCTTCCACCATGAAATGATGCATAGGGACAGCATTCACAAAATATGGGTTCCATGACCTTGGACCACCTGGCTTCTAGAAGTGTAAGAAAAGAATCTTGGTTTTGAATTAATAAAGGTATTTACATAATACCCACACTGTGGTATTCTATTAATGAAACACAAAAGACAGCAATACAACATGATTGAACTGTTTTATATGAACTAAATTTGTGTGTATATATCTACTTCCATGTATGACACCTTTTTTTTAATTAGAGAAATGTTGCTGATTCTCATGATTGGAAAAAATAATTTAATTTTTTCCTTTCTGTGACCAAGGATTAATATATAAATAAATACTTTAGTTTTAAGTAACAGGTTGTATCTAAAGTTCATATTAATTCAATGAGTGGTTTCTTTTCATAGGCCCATTTGAAGCAATTTTACAATTGGTAAAAATGTTATCTTAGGGAGGAGAATTTCCCAGGTATTTTAGCCAACTCCAAATCAGATAAAACAGGGACAACTTTGATAATACTCCTGTAAATGCCTCCTGGCAAAATTTGTAGAGATTACACAACTTATACATGTTTAAGGTATGGTAGACATGACACATATCTAAATGTTTGAAAGCATTTTGACCGTTTCCACTCATGCCTGTCTTGCTTATTTTCTTTAACACAAAATTCTCTGGATGTTTAGCACATGAGAGGTACTATTGAGGAGAGGTGAGAGGTCTTCACAAGACCCAGCCGTAGGCTCCTTACCCAATACTCTGCACCCACACTAGACATAGTCAGGGCCCATTCTCTCAGAACCCAAAGGCCCCTTTGTACCAGTGGGGTTGTGAGTCCTGCTGGACCAAATGTGTGCAGTTGAGCAGGTCCAATATTTCAGGGGAGAAAGTCCATTTGTCCCTTGTGATTGACAATGGCAGTATCACTTTGCTCTCTGTATTTATGCAATGGTAAACTGTATTTGGAAGTGGCTGGTGGATTTTGAAGAGCAAAATCTTGTTACTTGGGCCCAGGTGAATATATCTTGGACTAGGAATTTATACGTGTATATGTTTTACTGAATAGGTGAAGATCTTACTCAATAAATGTAGTATATTTTAGTAGTTCAAGCATGCTTCACTTAGGTTCTTGCATTCAGCTCTCCCATAACCATTTTGGACACTGGTAAAAGCATAACATTCAAGAATGCATCAACAGATTAATAATCCTGAATGAGAAGGATAAATTCAAGTAGGTAATACCTAAGTAAAACTTACCAACATTCTCCAGTGTTGCATCTGAAAAGCAACAAAAAATGTTGATCATGAAAATAGAATGTAACTAATGTGTGATAATCCTTAATTTTTCTACCACATAAATATCAATATCCATTGTCTGTACGACATTTGTTGTGATTTAAAGTTGTGAATATCCAGGTCACAGACCAGCTGAGTCAGTAAAACTTATGCAAGCTTGAGAGGAGAACACTCAATATAATGATTCTTTGCTATCTCCATGAAGATTTAAGCTCAATTTTAGACTACTTTATATTTACACACAATGAATTGAGTGAAGATCAGTAGACACCATGAATCATTTCTCTTTGTTTGTTTGTTTATGAATTCCTATATATAAGTATCAGATGAAATCATGTTCCTTTTTTTCCCCTGGAGAAAGAATTAATACCTATTATCCTACTTCAAGTCAAAAATCTTAACTGTAGTTTGAGTTGTTATTTAAAACCATAAACATTTAAAAACTTAGTTAACCCAATATCACCTAGATGCCATTATATATACATATATATGCATAATACCATTATATATATATATACCCATATATACATAATACCATTATATATATACACATATATGTATATAATACCATTATATATGTACATATAATGACATTATATATATGTATTATATGCTTGTGTGCGTGTGTGTGTGTGTTGCAAATAAACTATATGCCCAAGTATGATTAAAATGTTCTGAAAGGGAATTCAGAATATGGCCAAATGCAGGGAAATGGTGTCTGGGCACTCACTTTGGCTTGAAATGTGAAAACAAGGGGAAATTCACCTTCCTGCAAGGTGGGTGTATTAGAAGATTTGCCAAATACATCACAGATCTGTGGGAGATCAGTGACTCACAGACTTGTGTGTAGTAAGTGGAAAAGAGGAACTAATTCAGACCCACCAGGTGGCCAGTGACTACCCTTTCCCCTCAATCAATACAGAAGCAGAAGATATACTGCTTGACTAAGCCAGATCCCTTCAGCTCCACAGAGACTGACTTCAGATAAAAAAATCTGGATTGGTCTGAAATTAGGTCCTGTTGGCATCTCTGCTGTGAACGATGGGGCAGACTCCCCTTCCCACCTATAAAGAGTTCAGGCTGTAGCCATTTCAGAAAAACAGGCAGGGAAATGGAGTTTCAAATCTAAAGTAAAATTTCCCCACAATCCTGGCTGCTGTGAATAGGCAGAGTGCAAACAGAAGCTCTGCTATGGGCTTAAAACTGAAAGAACTCCATGGCATCTCCAATTTGGAGTAGTTAATATTATTCTCCCCTTCCAGCCATAAGCTGGATGGGCTGCAATCATTTTGAGCATATAGTCAAGGCAGGCAGAATGTTGTTTCAGACCCTCACAACCATCTCCCAGATCTCCCTACAACTCCAGGGCAACTTCAGCAGAATGGGAGATCTGAGTCTGGAGCCAGTGTAGACAATAGGGCAGTTAAACCAGAAATATTTAGATGGGGAGTGAAAGAGTAATCAGAATACTTTTACAGCATTTCTAAACTCTTTCTTGTCTAGTTTCACAATCACAAGACTGTTCCAACTTCCTATCCCATTTCTTTACTCTCAGATATCTGTAAGTTTAATATCAATTACCTTCATCTGGAGATAATTGCTAATCACATCTTTCCTTCCATTGGTATTGTGCAACAGTGTATCAACCACAAAAGGAACAGATAAACCATTTCAACACTGTTTATTGTATGAATCGACAGATCACATTTCCTATTCAACCCAATAAAGTGTGTTAATGGAAATCTGATGTGTGTTGCAAATTTGAAAATGCTTGTTTGCTTTTAATCAAGATATAGTCTGATGGTTAATAGTGCTGTGTCCACAGATAGTTACTAATCCTACCTTTCATTTGTAGGGTTAGTTAACATGGGAACAGTTACAGAAGGAACAAAATAAGCAGGTTAATGCTGTTTATTGTTCCCACTGGCACTCATATTATCTGTTTTGCCTTAATTTGTGTGGTATTAGAAATTGTTAAGGCAAATAATTAACCACAAGTTGGGGAGCTGTTATTAATCTCAACATTCCAAATGGCACCTAGCCCAAGTTACTGAGTAAACAAAACCCACACAACAACAACAAATCCCCAAAGCAAAATAGCCAAAGAGGGCTCACAGTCCCCATTTCCCAGCACAGAAAATGAAGAAAAGGGTAAGTAATCCTCCTTCTCAAACCCACAACTCTCCAGCCAAAGACTCAACAGATAAGGCCCTTGATGAAAACCTAGAAAAAGTATCAATAATCTGATTATTAATATCATCAAATAATTAAAAGAAGATTTAAGGAAGGAAATAAGAAAACAATTTCAGGAGCTGAAAGACAACGTTTTAAAAGAACTGGACATTCTGAAAAGAGATAGAGCACTTTGAATTGAAAAACACAGTCAACCAAATTAAAAGCTGGTTGGAAGATATTAATATCAGAGTAAACTCAGTAGAAAACAGAACGTCAGCTCTCATTGAAGATCAAATAATGAAACAGACTGAGTAATCTTGAATGAAAGCAGCATAGACAAGAAAAAAAAACTTACTGATCATGACCAGAAATTCCAAGGAGTATGGGACAAAATCAGAAGAAATAATCTGAGAGTAATTGGGATAGGGGAGTACATTGAAAAATAAACAGCATAAAGAGCCTTCTCAATGAAATAGTCAAAGATAATTTCTCCCATATGAGAATTGATCCAGAAATTCAAATTCAACAGGTCTATAAAAACCATAATAGATCTAACCAAATGAGAAACTCACCTAGACACATCATATATAAATTAAAAACATGAAACAAGGAAAAATATTAAAATCAGTAAGAGAAAGACATCAAGTCACATTCAGAGGGAAGCCAATAAGGATTACTATGGATTTTTCAATGCAGACCATAAAGACAAAGAGATCATGGAAAAATATTTTTTCAAATATTGAAGTAAAATAATTGCCAGCAAAAATATTATACCCTGAAAAACTCAGTTTCAAATTTGAATGGGAAATAAAATCCTTCCATGGTAATAATGAAGTAGCAAAATACATGAACTTAAAATCAGCTCTCCACAGAATATTCAATGACAAATTTCAGAGGAACAAGCTAACAACTCCCAAAGCCCATTAAAAGAGGAATCAATAAATAAAATATGACTCACTAAAAATATCCAATAAGGCACAAAATACAGCAAAAGTCATAAATGCCAGGGAACCAAAATAATGTATCTATTCCAACACTGAACCTGAATGGACTCAATGCCCCAATCCAAGGACACAGATTAGCAGAGTAGATAAAAAAACAAAATTTAACCATATGCTGCTAGTAGGAGATACACCTCACAGACAAAGATAGACATAGATTGAAGGTGAAAGAGTGACAAAAAAAAAAAAACCTACCAGGCACATAGCCCAAGAAGGCAAGCTTCCATTCCATAAATTATAGCTGACCAAGTAAATCTCCATTAAAAAATAGTCAGAAGAGATAAAGAGATAAAGGTTACTACATCTTAGTAAAAGGAACACTATGTCAAGAAGATAAAACATAGTCTGTTCAAAGTTAGCCAAAACAAGAGACTCAAGGGTCAAATATTTTCCCTCATTTGTGAAGACTAGAGCAAAACCCATCCTTGTGTGAAAAGTTGTTAAACTTATGCATGTATTAGACGCAGCAAAAGTATACAAATACACAATCTAGGGGAACTATAGATATGTGGGGCAAGGAAGAGGGAGAAAGCTGGGGGAAATGGAAGAAGGAGGGAGGATAGAGAGGTTATCTAGTGAGGCAATCAATAATGTAGCATACTTATTACCCCTAAAGAATCCAAATAATACTTATGCAATCAATTAACATTGGAAAATTTACAATCTACACATTTATATTGGTTGTAGGGATGAATATGGAAAAATCAAGAGACTAAGGTATGGGTGATGTGGGGGTAACTCTGGTTTAGGACCAGATTCATATAATATTGTTACTTTACACATATTTCTGATTGTACAGTGCTTCAAATACTTAGCAATTTTTTAACAAAGAACATATAATAGTTTATATTTATGCCCCTAACCACAACCCTTCCAAACATGTGGAAAATGTATGTAAGGACATTAAACCACTTATTAAGCTCAACACAACATAACTGGGGGCATTAATATACCATTAGCATCAATAGATAGATCATCAAAGCAAAAAAACCAATAATATCTCTAAACTAAACAACTGTGTCAATCAATTGGACTTAAGAGACATTTTCAGAATATTTCATCCCAAATCTGTAGTGTTTGCCTTCTTCTCAGCTACACATGGATCCTTTTCCAAAATAGAAGATATCATAGTCCACAAGAGAAATCTTTGCATACATAAAAAATTTGATATAACCCCGTGTGTCCTATCAGACCACAACTGTAGTATGATATGCAATTAACAGCAAGCAAAACAACAGAAGGTACATGGAGATTAAATAATACATGGAGATCATAATAATACATTGAGATTAAATACTATCCTCTTAAATGAAGAAGGGGACCCAAAGGAAATGAGAATAGAAATCAAGAAATTCTTGGAAATGAATATCAATTATGACAAAACATATCTAAATCTCTGGAACAGAATGAAAGCATTCTTCATAGGTAAATTCATAGCACTGAGTGTCTTCATCAAAAATCAGGAAAGAACACAAATAAATAAACTTAAGCTCCACCTCAATTTCCTACAAAAAGAAGAATAATGCAATTTCAATTCTATCAGAGAACAGGAGATAACCAAGACCAGAGCAGAAATCAATTAAATTGAGAACAACAACAATAAAAATAAATAAATAAAATAACAAAACACAAATTTATTTCTTTGAAAAAATAAATAAAACTGTCAGACCACTAGACAACATCACTAAAAGAAAGAATGATGAGAAGCTAATCAACAAAGTCAAAGATGAAAATGGAGACATAACTGCTGACTCATCCGAAACCCAGAGGATTACAGAACATACTTTGAAAAGCTACACTACCTAGTTTGTAATATGGAAGACATGGATGAATACTTATCCACGTATGATACTCCCAAAATAACACAGGAGAACATTGAAAATCTAAACAAGCCAAACTCAAGCAAGCAAAACTGAAAGAGCAATCAAAGGCCTTCCAAAAAAGAAAAACCCAGGACCTGATGGGGTTTCAACAGATATTTGAAGAGGAATTAATAT
>PVKS010029952.1:0-24890 GCA_004027875.1 Aplodontia rufa | reverse complement strand
TGATGAAGCCACATCGCTATAATACGCTGATTCTAAGTCTTTTGGGAAAATTCCCAGTAGTGGGATAGCTGGGTCATAAGGTGGTTCCATCCTTAATTTTTTGAGGATTCTCCACACTGCTTTCCATAGTGGCTGAACCAGTTTGCAGTCCCACCAGCAGTGTAGTAGTGTTCCTCTTTTCCCACAGCCCCTCCAGCATCTGTCGTTGTTTGCATTCTTCATTTTTGCCACTCTAACAGGAGTGAGGTGGTATCTCATGGAAGTTTTGATCTGCATTTCCCTGACAGCTAATGATGTAGAGCATTTTCTCATATATTTATGGGCTTTCTGGATTTCCACGGGAAAGAAGTTCTTTTTGAGATCTTTAGCCCATTTATCGATTGGATTATTTGCAAGTTTGGGTTTTAGTTTATTTAGTTCCCTGTATATTCTGGATATTAGCCCTCTGTCCAAGGTGTAGCACGCAAAAATTTTCTCCCATTCTGTAGGTTCTCTGTTGATGCTCTCGACTAGATCTTTAGCTGTGCAGAAGCTTTTTAGTTTAATTGCATCCCATTCATTTAGTTTTGATTTTACAGCATGCGCCATAGGAGTTCTATTAAGGAAGAAGCTGCCGACTCCTATAAGGTGCAGTGTTGACCCGACTTCTTTTTCTAGCAAATTTAAAGTTGTAGGCTTAATATCCAGGTCTTTGATCCATTTTGATTTAATTTTTGTGCAGGGCGAAAGATAAGGATCCAGCTTCAGTTGTCTACAAATGGCAGTCCAGTTTGTCCAACACCATTTGTTGAACAGGCTATCTTTAGAAGAGTATTTTTAAAATTCACAAATGACATAGAAGAAAAAAGACAAAACATATGCGATGTGTGTTTGTATATATATTTTTTATCAACAGGGAAAATCCACTATTTTTTTTAAGAGAGAGGGACAGTGAGAGAGAGAGAGATAGCAAGAGAGAAACAATTTTTATTTAGTTTTTCATGTGGCCTTTGTTGCTCCAAGACTTCGTTGTGTATGTGGTGCTGGTGTTTGAACTCACGTATTCGTGCATGCCAGGCAGGCACCGTAACCGCCGAGCCATCGCTCCAGCCTCAAAAATTCAGTTTTAGATGAGGCCATTCATTTGCTGTTTCTGATTTTCAGTTGTAGATGTTGAATTTCACACAACCTGATTTTCACTGCTTTCCATGCCTATTTACAAAGGATCATGCCTCCTTCTTGAGGACAGGCCGCATGAAAAGACTACTTCATGTAGGGAGAAGTTCAGGATTTCTTGCCTCAATCTGAAGCATATCTGCAGGGTAATCCCAGCTCCAAATTCTTTGTAGCATGAGTTGAGGTCTTTAATGTGACTGCAACATTGTTCTTCTGTCCAATTTTTCTTGAAGTTCTCCAGAGAGCACTCTCTAGTAAATTTCTACATGTAAATATCAGTATTTCAGTGTTACATTTGATTTTACTCTATTTATGGGACATAGCCTGTTACTATATATGAATGTTAGGAAAAGATACAAGGCTCCTGGTTCAGAGGTCAATGATGCTATTAATCATGGCACAGCAAGCAGCATAAGAATAAAATTTGAATCAGTTCTCCTATCTCCTCAAAATTCAACAGCAGCACAACGAAGGTCCCAGAATGCTATCTACCCACCCATATGCCACATTACAGAAAAGGAACACTAAGCTTGGGGAATACCGTATTTTATAATGAGGACTGAGCAGGGCTGCTCTTTGCCATGGAAGGAGACATGTGATTCCTCAAGATGACTTGCTATAAACACACCCTGAGAAACGGCTTCTTTAAATAGTGTTCAGGTCTGCACATAGAGCACATACAGCAAAGATTTGCAGGATAGTTGAGTCACTGATAAATTTCCTCTTCCAATACTACATGTAAAAGTTTCTTGCCAGGAAAGTCAAGGTATAATGATCATATTCACTGTATGGGCATTTTTATAGTATTTATTTGCTATTACCAAATAAATACAAAGAGCAAAATTGAATAGACTTTTGAAATATTTTTAAACTTCTAAGTGGTAAAAATTATTAATGTCACTGAAGTTACTTTAAATCTTCTCAATACTTAAATATTTGCCTAAATATTTTCTGTACATTAAAGAAATTTTAAACTTCAGTTTTGTGGAGATATTTAATGTTTATGGCAGATATTTTGTCATGTTAAGAAGGGGAAGAAACACATTTGAGCTTTGTTTTTTCTGGAAATGTGAATTCTTATTTCTCAAGAAAAAATAGGGATGGGATACCATTCATTGTAAATACTTCAAACTTTTCCTTGAATTTTTCTATGTCTTACCTTAGAATACATAGGTCCCAAATTGTTATAAATTTTTTAAGAATATTATTTTCAAATCTAAAGACTATGCTTCTCAGCATAAGGAACAAGCTTTCTCATACTAAGAAGGAATGAAAAAATTAAAAGAAAATACACAACAGATGAATGGTTAGGATTTCTCAGTAAAAGGAAATATTCATGAAAAAATACTTTGAGAAAAAAAGAAAAGTTAGAGATAATGAACAAATAAATTACACAGACTCTCACTCTGATTACTAAATTTACTTACTTTTTTAACCTAGTTAGATCTGCTACTCATAAAATTATTTGAAGAAAAAAATAGTAAGCATAATTTTATACTTTGATTTACACAATTCAATGAACTTGCGATTTGTAATAAGTTAGAACTGAAATCCAAGTTCAATTTATTGTATAATTCTGTAATGGCTATATGAAACAGAATAAAATGTGTCCCATGATCAAATTTCAGTCATGATTCATAGAATTCCCCTGTAACAGAAGGTTAATTGAGGGTTTTTGCTATTAATCTAACTGGCTAGGAGAATCTAAAAATAATATCAAAGAGACTCTGACATTTGATGGAGTCATGATAATAATTAGACTCTGGATAGAAGGTCTAGCTCTAACACAATCAAGTTAACAGTCAACTCTCAGTTTCTTTGGGGAGGGCTTTAGGGTTCTCCATTCTTGCTAACCTCATTGCCCTATTGGATAAAGTCTTTGAGCCCATGCTTCAGAGCTAAGGGTAGAGATAGTTCACAACATCCCCTAGGGTGGTAACCCCCATTACCAGGGATTTGAGTGAGTATAGCCTATAGACTTCTCAGCTTACTTTTCCTGATATCCAACTTTTATCTTTTAAACAAGCTGGAGCAAGGTCAATCCAGGCCTCCAAGTTCTGATCTTGACATTCCTAGGGAAAGTCATTGGCTCTAAGGGGAAGAATTTGAAGAACGGAGATCCCAAGTTATCAACCACATTCATCAGGAATTTTGCCTTCACAACATGGCAGTTGGGTGGTGGAGAAGAGAAATCCTGATAAGCGTCCCTCATGTTCAAATACTGTATCTCTTGACTGGGAGCTGAGGAAACAGGGAACCTGTTTTCTTAGTAATTCTGCCCAGATTGGAGCTCCTGTTCTCAGATTGGGCTGGAGATGTGGAAGAGATAATCTGGGAGCAGATCATGGCCAAAATTCCAGACTCTTCTCTTTTTTTTTTTTTTAACCAAAATTTAGTAGATTTTTAAAAAAATAAATGTTTGTTAATTTTCTCCATATCCTTAGTTAAGAAAATTTTCAGAGAAGAGACTTAAATGGCTAAATTTTATCATAATTTTCACAAGTCATCATGAGGCTTTTTTTTAGGACAGGCACTGTACATCTGCTTAATCTACTATTTCCAACTCTAAATTTGATAAAGGCATTCATAAAAAACCTGTCAGAACAGATTTCAAATTTTGAGGAACAGTTGAGACATTAAGTGTGTCAATGAACAACAGAAATAATCAATTCAAAGAAATTTACTTGATAATTTCTCAGAAGTTTTGAAAATGATCCCTACATAGTGGAATACACAATTTTTGAGTGAGTCCAATTTTGGAAATGGCCAAATATAAAATAATTGGACCTAAAATTAGAAATTACTCATGTGTATTGTCCCAGATGCCAATTTCTCTTTATAATCTCTGGTGTATAACTTAGTAAATTAATCTAATTAATAAGCAATTAAATTATACATGTAAAGGGAGAGAACCATTTGTGTACAAGGTGGCACATGAAGCAGTTGTGATATTTTATAAAATATCTGGGGACTGTGAAACAGAGAACCTCTCTGTTTCTCTTTGTGCTTTCCCTATTGTCTCAATGATTTTGCATTCTTTCAGGCCACATCCTTATCTGGAACTTGAAACTTGACTAGATGATCTGTAGGTGACTCAGACCTCTAACATTGTTCAATTCTATAAGATAATAGCCTGACATCCAAGTAAAAATGTTGAGGAGAGATTTGGAGATAAGGGATTAGCTGTTGACTGAATGTTAAGAAGTAGAGATTTATACTAAAGACTAATTATTATCGATTTTGTATTAAAAAAAAACCAAGAAAGTCTGCTTCTTATAAAAGGACAAATGAAAGAAGAAAATACCTAAAAAGAAAGACAGATATAAGCAAAATGAAAAGAAACCTGATCATAACGTTCAGACAGAAATATCCACAATATATTTAGGAGAAAAAACATGTTATTTGGACCTATCAATTTTGTTAAGTGCATGATAACAGATGTGGAACAATGGTGAGAATGAGAGTAAGTATTCATGAAATAGCTGGAAAAATGAATGAAGAAAAATAAAAATAACTTGATTTTAAGAGAAGGATAAAGGGTAGAACCATAGGTTTAGGAACTTTGATTACATATACATGTGTAGATAACTAATAGTTGCATTACTTGAAATAAATTTAATAATCCTTTCTCTTGATCATATATCAAATGCATATTTATTTATCCTTTTGTGTGTGTTAGAGGGAGCCTAATGCTTACATCATTTTTAGATTTGATAAATAATTAGCCAAGATTAAATGGGATTTTGTCACAAATCTTTTTAACTTCTAATTTTTAGAATGTGCTTAGTGAATTATTTGTTTATAAATTAATCACTTAAGATTATTACATATGAATTTAGGAATATTTGAATTAATATGTACATATATAGTCTGGACATTTACCTGACTTGATTAATTTTCCTTAATAGATACAGGTTATTAAAAATACTAGCATGATTTTAGAAAAATGTGCTACCGCCTACGCAGTTTAATTATACAACTTATTCAAAACTGTGCAACTTTTATTATTTTTGCACTCTTTTTATTCCTTGCTTTGGAATTTACCATTTTCCACGTGTTGTTAGACTATAACACTCCTACAATTTCCTCAACCTTTTTCTTGGCAAGATTTCTTCTAAATGCATATATTGATACAAATTACTTCACTGATTTTTCTTCTTTTCTTATGAAGCACCTTATTGATTTTGTGAACTGGTCTCACTTTAAGTTAGTTATCCAAAGGAAAATATATTCTTTTTATGGCTATAATCTTTGTATCTTTTTAACCTGGAGTCACAATTATTTAAGAAAGATGCAAGATCTGTCTTTAAGCATTTGGGTTATCAAATGGACAAGAATGTATATTTTTTTCCAAAGGGCAAAACTCAAAAATCAATGAAAGTTGCATTATTTTTACTCAGCATAAGGAACTTCAGAACAATGGAACAAATATCCTCCAGACAGAGTGAACGCTGAATAAGATGAATGCTCATTTGTCAAGCATTCTCTAGAAGAAATCCCTAGACTAGGCAAGAGGTTATAGCAGAACCATAAAATATGCAATACAAAAACAACACTTGATTAATCATCTCATCTGAACTATCTTCACAAATGCAGTTAAGTACAATGCCTACAATTGTTTAATTTAATGAGGCCCTAATTTAGCAAGTTTTTACATTTACCTGATACATGCCTACATGTTAAAGAAGGAGGGTTTGGCTAACAACTTATAAGTCTCCCCTACACTCAATGGGGATTTCTACTATTAGGACATAGTTATGTGATTTTAATAATCCATTAAATTGTGGAACCATTAATATTTCCAGGATTCTTGTGCCAGGTCACCAGATGCACAAAGTCATATGTTCTTTTATACAAAATATGTTGCTTAAATCCCTTCCAGTGCATAAAATCTATGATTTGTATTTCATTTCAAACAATATTTCTCTACAAATGATTTAGAGACTGTTTTGTGAAATAAGGGATTTTTTTTTTAAGAGAGAGGGACAGTGAGATAGTGGCTTTTGTTGCTCTGAGACTTCGTCGTGTATGTGCTGTTGGGGTTTGTACTCACTACTCATGCATGCTGGACAAGCATGGTAACCACTAAGCCACTACTACAGCCCCTGAAATATGGGATATTAACAAGAGATCAGCCTAGTATAGGAGTGAGGCCAACAAACTATACTGAAATTAAATAATCAATGCATGAGAATTTTATCCAAACAGATTCTAATTTAAGAGCTATTAACACAGGGAGATGCAGATTGAAGATTTGTGTCTTTTTTGAGGGGAGATACATTTCTTAAATTTTACTTTGTTTCTGCTTAATAAATATCTCCTGTTTTCTTCTCCCTCATAAGATTTGTTTTTTGCTTGTAATTGACTTTCTTTGCCAACAGTATCTGCTTGTCTATTAAGTCATGAACTCTACGAGGAGAAAGATTTAATTTATAAGAGCTGTATTTGAGAAATGCTGGAAACCAGATATAAAATGTGGTATAATTAAATTGACAATGCTTGTTCAGAAGAAATACTAGAAACTATATTCCAGATATACAATTCCTCTGTATTGTAGAAATTTCATTCAATTATTTGGTGAATTCTTCATGATGCAGCTTCTAATGGAACTTGTCATTTGCCAACACTTAGTCTTTCATATACATTTTTCTTTTCTTTCTTCTAGGATAGATTTTAAAAGTTGTTTCTTTGAATTTCAATTTCTTCATCTGTAAAATGGCTTTCATTGTCTAGCTCATATTCTCTAATAAGACACTTCTTGAAAGACTTTTCTCAAGCACAGGTATCAGTTGACAGTTATAAGTCAGTAATTGACAAGCACCTGGCTATAGTTATAATGTCCCTCAAAGGTCCATGTATTGAAAGTTTGGTCCCCGGCATGTGGTGCTGGCCTAGCAAAAGGAAGTTACACTGTTGAGGACATGAGCCAAAATGAAATGGAAGACTAAAAGCCTAAGGAGTCAAAATGAAATTTTCCTCCTTATAAATCCATTATTATCAGTATTTTGTCACAGTGACAAAAGTTGACAAATGCAGAAATTTGGTATCAAGAACTGGGATTAGTGATGTGACTATAACTGATGGTATGGTTTAAAAGCACTTGGAAAAATTTGGAGAAACAGGCTATGGAAAGCCTAAAATGCTATAAACAGGGCTAAATGGTAATTTTGGTGAAGACCACAATGCTGATAGAAGTGTAGATAGCAAAATTTACGCTCATGAGGTTTCAGATGAAAATAAGGACCCCATTGTGAATTGAACTGGAAGGTTTTCATGCTATATTATGGTAAAAGAAAATTGGCTTCCTTGGGTCCATCCAGTGGGAGGCTGAGCTTCAACATGATGGACTAATTTCATCTGCTCAAGATAATTTTTTCAAGGCAGTAAAGCACTCAGGCAGTAGCATGGGCATTGCTGGATGCTGAAAGCCAGATTTAAGGTGAGAATAAAGAGGAAAAATCAGAGAGAAAGATATGATGACTTTACAGATTATCAAGAAAAGTAGCATGTCTAATGTTGTGGCCAAAGGAGGGACAAATATCAACACTGTCAAAACGATGCCCAGGAATTTGCAATGGGACAGTAGGAAAGATGACTTGAGGGTGTCTCAGAAATTTTTAAGATTCCAGTAATCCAAAGATATAAGTGTAAACTCATTTTTAAGGATTTTGTAGAAGGGGCTGGAGTGGTGACTCAGTGGTTTCAGCACCTGCCTCACATGTGCAAGGACACAGGTTCAAACCCCAGCACTAGGTACACAACAAAGTGTTAGAACAACAAAAGCCACATGAAAAATTAAAGTGATTCTCACTTGCTCTCTCTCTCTCTTAAAAAAAAAAAAGAATTTTGTAGATGATCCCAAGGTGTTCTGCTCCCACAGGACCACTTTGGGAATTATTTCCCTTGATTGGAATCCCTGTGTTCAGTTATCAAGGCACTTAAAGGCTACTGAAGTTGTGCTTCAAGTTGTAGTTCAAGTGTGTCTTGTATGGCTTATGTTGGTGGCAGACCTTGGCATCAATCATGTGATAGCGATTTTGCTGGTATGCAGAATATTCAAGAATGAGGCAGGCTTTCACCAAGTGGAAGACATGGAGTAACAAGATCTTCCAATGAGATTTCAAAGCAAAGTCTGGGAGGCCAGGCATCTGTGGCAAAGTCTAAAATCTGAAAACATCCACTGAGAAGACAATATGTGAAGTAGTAAGAGTGAGGCCAAGCTGCAAAGGAGTCCCCAAGATGTCAGAAATGTCAGGGATGTGAAATGCCTCCTAGGGGAAGTTGCAAGCAGAAAGCAGAGCTTACCCAAGAAAGTGGTCATGTGGGCTACAAACAATAAGGCCATAGGGTTGTCAGAGCCCTTGGGACCATAGGAAAGATGTCTACTACATTCTGCCACTGTCTTCTCTCCTAGAGGCCAGACATGGAAGATTTCAAGTTTGCCTTGCTGGATTTTGGTCTTGCTTTGGTCCAATCCTTCCTTTCTATGTCTGTATTACTCTTTTGGAATAGGAATGATTATCCTGTGCTTGTCCCACCATTCTGAGTTGGAAGTATGTAACTTCCTTTTTTTATTTTTATAGGAACTCATGGCTGGGTTGTCTTGAATCTCAAAGGAGATTATGGACTTGGACTTTTGAACACTGCTGAACATTCAAGACATTGGAAATTCTTAGAAATTGATTGAATACATTTCGTATTGTGAGGTAGACATGAGTTTTGGAGGAGAAGGAATGGAATGCTATATTTTGCATCTTGAATGTCTCCCAAAGGCTCTTGCGTTGAAGGCTCAGTTTACCCAGGCACTATTCAGCGGTAGTAAAAGCCTTCAGAATTGGGGTGCCAGAGGAAGTTAAATTATTGGAGGCATGCCTTAAAGAGGACACTGGGATGCCAGTCTCTTCTTCTAACCTTTGCTTCCAGGCTTCCATGTGATGAACAGGCTCCTTATGCCATGAATTCTAGGCCACCATGATATATTATGCCACCACAGGCCCAAAGTAATAGGGCCAAAAATTGTGGACTGAAACCTTTGAAACTATAAGCCATTATAAAACTTTTCTCCTTACAAGTTGTTTACCTCAGGCATTTTTTCACAGTTGCAGCAAGCTAGCTAACACGTGCCCCAATCAGGAATATAAGCATAGCCCATTTTCCCAAGGTCCTTACAGTAGAAAACCTTAACTTCATCATGTTACAATGCCATCCATTCATTCCTTTCTGAATATTCAACCATATGTATGTCATGTGCTGTTAAAATTCTTTTGGTGCTTCAGGATAATGATATAAAAAGGACATCTTCTCCATCTCCTGCAGGCAAGATTGGGCTACTATCACATTTTACTTTTAACAGTTTAAAATTATCTAGATTGCCCTTAATTTTCTTAATCTTAATTATCTCCTTAATCCCTGTTTATCTCCTTAATCCCTGTTCCAGAATTTCTGATGCTCAAATTCATGTATTTTTAAAATTTATCTCTAGAATTTTATACCCCACAAACCTTAACAACTTGTTCTGTCACTTTTCATAATGTGTCAAAGAGAACCATTTACACATTCTATGCTGCCTGACAGTCATTCCTTACACAGCTGCAAATGGTGTGGAAAAAATGTCATTGTTCACTAAGTAAGTTGAAGTAGCAGCTGTTAACGTTTTCATTAGATTTCTTTTCTTCTTTTTTTTTTTGAGACCAACTACAGTCAACAGAGACAAGTTTAGATAAAACACAAAACTGCATGTTTGATGTATTTTTAGTTACTTAAGAAGAGTGATCTTTTGTATGTATTGTCGATTTATATATGTGAGATTTTTCAAAATGCTGGAAATGACAAAAAATACAAAATGGTAGAAATGACAAAAGTATAACTGCTCACTCTAAGTTAAAATATAAAACTAATGTTTACTAAATTAGAGCAGATGAATACAAAATAACTTCAAGAAATAGAACAATTACAAAGTAAGTTTAAATATATTGACTTATCAAATAAATAGGTCATAGAGGGACATGATTAGAGATTATCACTCTTTCACAGCTCAAAGGGATATCCTAGATATATTTCTAGTTGCTACCCAATGGATAGAGAGTAATATGATTCCTGGCAAAACAGCCATATTATCATATGCCTGCAGATAAATCAGTTTCTAATACATAGTCTAAATCTAAATTTTTTCAAATCTAGAATGAGACTAGTTTGATTATTTTTAAAAAATCACCCCATTTTTCGGTGATAATTCTCTTGGAAAAATATGCATTAGTTATAAAGAAAAAGAAAATTAGATTGTCATATGGGTGTAACATATTGAATATTAAGAGATAGTTATATAATTTAATTATTTGGCAGTATGAATTTATAAATTAATCTAATGACCTTGATAAATATATATTCCTGAGAAAAGATAATATGGTCATTTTGCAGGCAAAAATAAGGCTTCTGAGTATGTGAAACTAACCTGGGAATAACAAATCCCTCAAGGTCTGAGGGACTTCTCTGAAGATCGATTGAAGTACTTTCCTCTAGAAATGAGCACTTTACCATCATATAACCAACTTGAACTCTAAACGTACACATCTCTACATCAAGACAAGTGTTTTCAAGTTCACAAATACTTTGACATGAGATATAGCATTATTTATATACTATTTTCTGTTATTCTACCTTATCCATAAAGGTAGTGACCTTCCTGTACAAAATAGTATTCTTTTCAGCATTTAGTATAATTTGTACATATGTTTAAACTTATACATATGAAAGAATGAAAGAATAACCAAGGGTGTATTAAAGAATGATTATTTACTGATTTTTAAAGTTCAAATTAGTATGTTGCCATCGAAAATATTTTTACAGAATGATTAAATTTACAAGGAAAAAAGCATTAATAATATCATGAAGCAAAAAATGCCCAATTAACACATTTTTGTCTCTATGCCTTATAAAATTGGTATAATGTGTATATGTATATGTACATACATACACACATACACAAAGCATGGATAGAAATGCAATGTAATAGTATATGCATTTACAAAGGTTTCATATTTTTGTATTGGGTACTATTTATCAGTATTTTTAATGGCTGTGTAGTTTTCTACCTAATGAAAAAACTTAATTATATTCTCATTTTAAAATTTGTTACTTGAATATTTGCTCCTATAGAAAAAATGTGGTCAATGTATATCTGCATAAATTTTTCAAACAACCCTATCCAAATTGAAAATATTAAATAAAATACAGAAAGATAATTAAATAGATATTAAGGTCTTTCCCACATATTGAAATTTTCTCCTTCAATTAATTGTGTTTAAGTAGGGTAATTTTCGCATTGTTTTCCAAAACCATTATTAATCTGATAGATTAAAAATGATACTTTATTCCTGATTATATTTGCATCTGCTTGAATACTTTGAACATATCAATCTATGGATAAATTAATGCAATCTCTTAATTTATAAATTATTATAAACTTTTTAAAATCAAAATATTATAAAGAATAGTATATCTTTCTCTCGTCACAGTTTAGAATTTCTGAATTAATGATGAAAGAAATGACTCTTGTTACATATCAACCGTATCTTTTCTCAGCCCATGACTTGCCTTCTCATGTGTGTATTTATTTGTCTTATGGCACTGAGCATTGAACCTACAGGTGCTGTACAATTGAACTACATCCTCAGTCCTTCTTATTTTGAATTAATGTCTCACTAAATTGCCCAATCTAACCTTGAACTTTCAATTCTACTACCTCTACCTCTTGAGTAGCTGAATATCAGACACACACCATCACATAGAGTTTCTGTCATCTCATTTTTATGTTTTCTCTCATGAATTGAAATGTAAATTTTAACTAAATTGAAATTTTCAATATTTTTTATGATTTATAATTTTCACATTATAACTTCTTCTCTACAGGAAGATCCATTCATATTTAATGCAGTTACTGAAATACTTGGGCACTTATTGCCTTCTACTTGCCCTAAAGATTCTACATAGCTTTTTATATCTTCTGTCTACGTTGGATTGCTATTCTTATTTTTCTTATTTCCTCTACTATAGTTATATATTCTTCTGTTATTCCTTTAAGTCTTCAAAATTATAACAATAATCCTGTATATATTATCATTAATTTAGTTGGTACACTTATCTTTCACAGTAAATGCAAAAAACAATTGTTAAGTCTTTCTCCACAGCTTATGAGTTACTGCTGTATTTAAATACAAATATATATGTGGGTGAGAGTGTATGAAATTGTGCAAGATATTTTTATTATTACTGTTTCATTCAGCAATGTTCATTTTAATGTTTTTGTTTTTCTGCTCCTCTAGTGCTTTCTTAAATGTGGATCTGGTTATAACAAATTCTCTCCATGTTTACTTATCTAAAATAGCTTTCGTTTATTCACCATTATGAAGAAACTTTGGATTGGATTGGGATTTTTATGACTATAATCTTTCATCCGTCCTCCAAAATTTTAAGATATCTATGTCTTCTCAGACAAAAGATGATGTTTCACTAAGAAATTGTTTCAATGAGGGGCTGGAGCTCAGCTGTTACGGCACTTGCTTGGCTTGCGCAAGTACACGGGTTGAAACCCCAGCACCACACACAAAACCAAGTGTGAGAGCAACGAAAGCCATGTGAAAAACTCAATAAAACTGATTTCACTATCTCTCTCTCTCTCTCACTGTCCTTCTCTCTAAAAAAAAAAAAAAAAAAAAGGAAATCATTTCATTGAAAAGTCAGAAAGCGGTCTTACTGTGTTCCTGAAGCTAGTGATGTGTTCTCTGCCTTTAAAAAAAAAATGTAAGGAAAAAAAAACTACTCTTAAGATTATCTTTTTGTATTTGTTTTTCAGTGCTTTTATGATTCTGTGCCTAGTTATAGTTTCCTGTGTGTTTGTAGCAGTTCTTAAAAAAAATGATTAGAATATCTTTCATGAGTTTTGGAAATTTTCCAGCCATGATCTCTTCTAATAGTTAATTTGTTAGCAACCTCTCCAATCTATACTTGCACCTCTATTTAAATATAATACAATCATATTTCTTTATCACATGGATACATTTTCTTTTCTTTACTTTAATTCTTTATTCTGTATAAGCTCCATCTTTTGAATGTTTCTCAAATTTAACAAGTCTCTGTTGAAGCATTATTTTGTTACATCAATCCTATAAATACTTAAGATATTATATATATACTTTTTATTAAGAAATTTAGTTGTTGTACAATCAAAAATGAATACAAAGTAACAATATGGTGTGCATATATTCTTAATTGATTCTCAATCACCCCCTAGATCCCTCCCTCATCCCTCGACACCAGCCCCCTCCCCTCTCCTCCCGAATACATATCTAGGATTGCCCTAGATTATGTGGTGCTACGTCTTTGTTGGATCTAATACATGAGATTGACTACCTTTCACACAAGCCTGGGTTTAGCCCCAGCATTATAAATTTAAATACTAAGTTTCCATTTGCTTCCTTTGTTTGAAGAATTTCCATTTTCTGCTGAAATGACTGTGCATAATCTCCCTTAGAACAGGTCTGTTGGTTTTATGGACTCAGCTTGATACTGCAGCCATCTTGTCACAGCCACCAGCACTGCCCCTGAGTAAGCCTAGTCTGTTCCCCCAACGTAGTCTCCCAGCTTGGTATAAACAAACAAAAGCATTGGAGAGGTATGTGAAGTTTTATCACACTGACATTGACTGTTGCTAAGAGTGCCAGGAGGATCCTGATGTTCTTGACATTAGCTTAAGAACCACCAGGTAGATTCTGGCTGGATAAAATCACTTTGGTCCTAACTATTTCATTAGATTACTACTTTTGGCCGGAATTGTGGAAATCCATTTGGCCTTGCATCTGCCCAAGACCATGCTTCTCTCAGTAAGACCCTAAAAAATAGTGCTTTGTGCAATCTTGGATCCATTTGCTTACTTCTTTTTTCTTTTTAGCACCTTGGGACTGTATCTCAAACACTGGGACCAAGTTGCTCAAGAAAAAGAAATAATTGTGCACGTTATTTCCTAGAATTGAGTTGGTGACTTTTTTGGTGTTGTTGTTAAGGGAAAGATAGTAGATATTGTAGTGTTTGCAGGTCACATATGACCCCTATTCCCCATTTTTTCCCTATTATCATTGTTGTTATTATATCTTTGTTTTTCTTAAACATTTAAGAAACATCTGTAGCCCATGTGTCATATAACATAGACCACTGGCTTGATTTGGTCTATATGCCAAACCTTTTGCCAATTCTTGCCCTAAACTTATTATGGAGAGCTGTTTAAAGTCCATGTTTAATGACTCTATTATTTGGATAATTGTGATTCTGTGTTTATTTTCTACCTCTGTCTTGATTTTATTCATTCTTTATTTTCCTTTTTGTTTTAATTTTAAAGACAGAGAGTAGGAAAGAGAGAGAATTAACTTTACTTGTTTTATCATCTGACCTTTGTTTTTCCGACACTTAGTTGTGTATGTGGTGCTTGGGTTCAAACCCAGGTCCTTGCACATGCCAGGCAAGCACTCCAAGTGCTGACCCACTTCTCCAGCCCTCTCTTGATTTTAAATGCTATTTTTGGTCATCTTACATGGCAGACTATTTTAGATTGATAACCACATTTTTTTTTTTTAAGAGAGAAGGACAGTGAAAGAGAGAGAGATGGAGAAACTCAATATTGAGTTTTTCACATGGCCTTTGTTGCTCTGACACTTAGTTGTGTACATGGGTGCTAGGGTTTGAACCCGTGTACTTGAGCATGTGGCATGCCGGACAAATGCAGCAACCACCAAGCCTCTGCTCCAGCACCAGATAACCACATTTTTTTTTAAAAAAAGAAACATAAATAATTGGCTTGGTACAGTGGCATACACCTATAATTCCAGCAGCTCAGTAGGCTAACGCAGGAGGATCACAAGTTCAAAGTCAGTCTCAGCAATTTAGTAAGGTTCTAAGCAACTTAGACCCTGTCTCAAAATAAAAAATGAAAGGGGGCTGGGCATGTGATTTGGTGGTTAAACTCCCTTGGGTTCAATGGTATGAAAAAGGAAATACAGATAATCTGAAGAATAGAACTTTGTCATTTTCCTCCACATATAAATAAGCAGTCTTGTATTACCAAAATCTGATCGAGGTTTGTGATGATTCAGAACTGGGCATTGATCCCTTAGAGAAAAGTTCTATTTCTGATTCATTCTCATGTCTAGAGTGTCATTTTGTCATTCTTTGTTAAAACTCTGGGGATTTATTTGCTTCTTCTCTTCCTTTGGTGGACTATGAAATTTAATGTTCATCCCCCAACCCAAAGTCTCTTAGAATCATTTAACTTCTTAGTTTCTCAATAAAAATCCAAATTATTGTGATCCAGAGATCTTCTCTAAAATTTCAGATATAAATATTAAAATTTTTAAAGCTTGCCACATGACTCTAGTGCACAGCCATGGTTGATAAACATGGATTTGCATTTGCTCCCTAGGTTGACTCATCCACTATTATGTTTGTAAACATTATCTAGCTAAAGCTGCCAAATTCATGTCTGTACATACAACCTCTTTCCTGAACACTAAACTCATCTACATAGCTATCTATATAATGATGCTATATGGATCATTTCTCAAAGGTATCTTCCATATGGTAAATATAAACAAGGATTCATCCTCTTTTCTCACTACATACAAGCATACTGTGTGGGATCAGTTTCCCATCACACTTTTGCCATCATAACAAGATTACCAATAACTACTCAGGTCCTTAAGACCAAAACTTATAGTCATTCTTGTGACTATAAGAATATGGTGGCATCATGTAGTGCATTCAAATGCATCCTTTCCAGTTGATTCCACATATGAAATATATGATAAGATAGTCAGTGTTCCATTTGTTTTTTAATTTGTCTAAGATAAACACTTTTCTTAAGTCACAGAGTTCTGTAATAACCTACTCTCTATTCTTTCTCCACTTCTACTGAATTTATTATACAGCAATTAGAAAGATTTATGTGTTTGTGTATATACACAAACATCATAAATTAAAATGGAATGTGTATATAGTAAATATATATAATATAAATATTCATCCTCTGGAATAAATAGCTAGATGATAGATAGGCATAAAATAGAAAGAGGACCATATCCAATTAAAACTCTTGAATGATATCCTGAAGTTCAGAGAATGAAACCTAAATACTTTATGATACCCTTAAAAGCCTACTATGATTTTGACCTTGTACTTTTAAATTTTGTGATATATTACAATCTACCAGTTTTTTCTCCTATCAGTTCTAACAAATTTTTTAAACACCTTTACTAGCTCAGAGATTCTTCCTCTGCACTCTCTTCATCCTGGAAGTCACTCCATCCCCACTCTTTCTGGTTAATACCAAACCATCCTTCAAGTGACAGCTCAAGTTCAACTTTTCTTACAAATATGTAAAGTTACTTACAAGTAAGTAAAGTTCTTTGAGTTAATAGTCTAAAATAAATATACTTTTTCATATCATATACACTGTGCTTTCCTTCTCATATAGTTGGCACAACTTGAAAGCAAACAACAAAAATTATCAGAACTTGTCTTTTATTAGTGTTTTATTACCTGTTAATATTATCATGTAATTTTTAAAAGTTGCAATAAGATTGTTACAGTATTATATTTCTCAGTATTTTTCATTGCTGGTGCTTTTAGAACAAAATAGGAATATCAATGAAAATAGAATAATTATGCATCTCTAGAAACCCTTGTTTTTGCAAAGATAATCTTCATATCCCAGTTATCAACTCCTGGTTTCAAGATTACAATGACAAAATTAAGAATATACAAAGACATAAGGTGAATTACTAAGAAGAAGGAATTTATATATTTTGTAAGTAAAATTTAAAAAAGATGTATTTAATGGAAAAATTGATTATTTTCACGATGTTTCCTTAGTTTCTACATCTTAAAACATATTCAAATACATTTACATGAAATGCTGTTTCATTGTAAAGTTGCAAATTTCTCATGGAAATGTAATATGAGAGTTACTGTACTAGTGGACTTCAAGGAAACCGGAAAGACTAGAGTCAGTGTAATCCGTGTAAATCTGGAAGACTTCCTGGTCTCTCTCATTTTGTCTCTCCTTCTCTCTTGAGTCTTCACCCTCTGCTCCTTCTCTCCCTGGAAGCCTCTTCTACTTACTTGCCATCTTGCTTTCTCAGATACTCTGTTTCCTTGTGAATTTGGCATGTCTTTCCAAAACCAAGTCCAAACAATGTTATTATTCTGCTCAAATGTTGGCTACCTACACTCAACGCAGTAAGTACACATATGAAATGCAGTGAATCTGATTGGTTCTCAACTGGAATTGTGGCCTGGTTCCAAGTTAGATGTTATCTTTGGTGCATCGGTCTTGCCTGAGGGATAGTAAGTAACCATTGGTAAGCAAGGAAAATATTACTATGGCTACATACTGGAGGTCATGGGCACTTTTGTGTCCCTTTGTCTGCACCAGACAAGGTTACCATTTTGGATAAAAGACTAGGATATAAGATCAAATCTCTGATTCTGGATTCTAAGTCAAGCCATCATGGTGTTCTGCTTTGCCCTTAGCGAGTGGGTCAAGTTCACCAACTGTTGGCCCTCAGGCTTAGTGATGCCAGCAAAGGCTTTTTTCACTTGAGCAGCTGGAGTGTTTTGTTTTGTTCTTAATTGAATGCCTGTACCTGCGGTATGCACTTTTCGATTCTGCTTAAGCCCTATCGGCTCCATCAGAAGGTCTGTTATTGACCTGGCTCTGCAAGGCATTGAAATTTACAACTCCAAGTTTAGAGAATTTAAGTAAAATCTATAACATGTATGACATTTGTCGAGATTTTTGTTCTAAAGCTATTTTAACACTTGGCGTATTGACATATACTTGTAACTAGGAAGAAAGGATCCTTCCTCTTAACATATAATGTGAACTGAACCTGGTGATGGACAGTTTTAATCCACTATCTGATTTAAGAGTCACGGTTACTCTGTAAGATATTTATTATTATCTTCATTTGGAGATTAGGAATAGCAGTTCTGGGCTGGAGTCCAAATTCTCCTGCTCACTATCCATGTTTCCTTGGAAAGTTATTTAAACTCCATTAGTCTCAATATCTTCTTCTGTGAAATGGTGGTGATAGCACCTATATTATAGGTTTAATGTCAGGATTAAATGATAAAAGCACTTAAAATTACTTACATATAATAGGTATTTAATGAAGTCTTCCCTTGCTTTTTGCTTAATGATTTTAGACAATATAATTTTAATAATTTAGTGAATATTCTATTACCATTTTTTCTCTTGGACTGTATAGTTATTACTATAGTTGGGAAAATATTTTTGTAATTGTATTATAAATGTCTACATACCTAGAATCAGTGATATGTATTTGAGTATTAATTGCAGTAACTTACTTGGTATATTAAAGAAGATATTTAATTAGAGAAAGAGTAGTCAGGTTGTTTGGAATCTTTTGGGTAAAGCGGTTATGATTCTACAGAATCATATTTTCAGTGTTTTACTATTCATAATTATCTTTAAATTTTACCATTAATTGTAACATTGTTACATTTGTCTCAACTGTGACATTATGATATAAAAAGAATATATATTTGGTTTTCATTCTGAGTTTCTAGCAGAGAGTTCCTGAAATCCTTGTAATTTCCTGAGTGAAAAAGTTAACAAGAGAATCCTTTGTTTCAATGTACAGTCTTTGATCCTGGTTCCTGGTTCCTGACACATGAACTTCTACAAGCCTTGAGATTTCCTAAGAATGAATGCAGTAAAAGAATGTTTATGCTATTCATAATGCAACCCTGTCAACCATACCTGAGTTCATTCTAATGAGGTGATTTTTGTTTGGACCTTAGATAGTTTAGGATGGGAGATGTTTGCAAGAAAATCTAATCTGTAATTTCAGGGCTGAAACTTGCATCCTTTACCCCCATGAAAGACCCTACTTCCACAAGCACAATGTCATTCCTATCCCCTCTCTGCCACTATGGAGGAGAGACAGGAGATCAAGGTAATCACTAATAGCTAACGATGCAATCAATCATTCGTATGTAATGGCACCTCCATAAAAATCTTAATAGAGTATGGCAAACTTCTCAGCTGGTAAAGTCTTGCACGTATCAAGAGGGTGAGTCACTTCAACTTTACAGAAGCAGCAACTCCTGTGCTCAGAACATCTGGGTTTCTATTTCCTCTTCACCTGGCTATTCATTTATAAGCAAAAGGTGATAGTATGTGAACTGCTTTCTATGTTCTACGAACCATTTTAGCAAGTTATCACACCCAAAAGGCAGTTGCTTGGGGGATCTCTACTTTGTAGACAAGTTAGAAAGAAGTATGTGTTCCCAATACATAAGACTGACATCTGAAGTGAGGTGAGTCTTGTGGCACTGAACCTTGAAACCTGTGGAGTCTGACACTAACTCTGGTGCAGTTACTGTCAGAATCAAATTGAAGTATAGGAGACTCAAAGAACTGGTTATTGCTGTGGAAAAAAGTTTCACCAATTTGATGTCAGAATTATGCTGAGTAGAATTATTCTAAAATTATTGATTCAGGATAATCCATGTACATTTATATTATTTTAAACTTCTTTGTCATTCTGATGGAATAGAAAGCATATCAACTCATTTAATGTCATGATGCATGTAAATCTGATTACCAGAAGCTTTATGTCTTAGTGATTTATTTTCTTGTATATTTCATTTTCTCTAGGAAATTCATTCTAATTTACTTTTGTATGGGAAATAGATTCTTGATTCATGCTTTGCTACCGTCTTCAGATTTTATTCCACACTAATGACTTTTTCTAAAGAACACATTCACTTGTACATTTGACATAGAGACATGGAAGATCCAGTTCCTGTTAAGAACTATGGTTTCCTTGATCTGAAGTATTAATTATTTGGAAGTGTCAGGAGATAAAACTGCTAGGCCCAAATGCTCTATCAATGGGCCTAAAATATTCACATTTTACCATGAAAGAGGTTGGTGAGCATTGGGAAACTTTGAGCAGGTTAATGACCTGACTTTTTGAGAAATTTATATTTCTTAAGTGCAAATCAAGGTAAGATTTGGAGCTACGGCTGGAACTCTTATGGACTTGGTAAAGGCCTGAAGTAAGACCAAAACTGAATAGCTTACGAAGCAGGGGAGGGGACAGGTAAAGGAGGGAAGAGAGAGGGAGAATAGGGTGGGACCTAGGGAGACAATCACCAATGTAGCATACTCTTTACTCCCCTGAGAATCCAGTAATACTTATGCAATCATTTAATTCTGGAAAATTCACAATCTAAGCATTTACATTGCTTGTAGAGGTGAAAACTAGCAGAATCAAGAGACAGGATTGTGGGCAATGTGGGGGTAATTCTAGATTAAGAACATATGCCTATTATACTGTAACTTTATATGCATTTATGATTATATGATAATTCAATTCCTTAATAAAAAAATTGAATATCTCAGTCCACTCCTGCTATTATAATGTACCTTATTCTAGGACTTTTATGAATAGTAGAAATTTATTTTGTAGGAATTTAGGAAATCCAAGACCAAGGCATCATTTTGGTGAGTGGTGGAGGCTTGCTTTCTGCTTTGAGATGTCACCTTGTTGTTGCATCTTCACATGACAGAAGAGCAAAAAATTCAGAAAGGATGTGTATTTGTCACATGGTGGAAGAGACAGAAGATCCACACAACATCTGGAGAGTCTTAGAAGGGCACGATCCATTTCTGATGATGAATTCCCCATTACTTCATCTCTTCCCAGTAGGCCTATCTCCCAGTATAGCAACAAGGAGGTTAAACTTCAACACACAATTTTGCCAGGACATAAACATTCATACCATAGAACAGAGAGAATAGTAGTAAAGGGAAAGTTTTAAAGATAATGATAGAAAGATGAGTAGAAGCTCACAATCAGATTCTCACCATAAAGTCTAAAATAAAAAACAAACAAAAATAATGAAATCATTTTGCAATCAGGGGCAGACTTGCAAGAGGATGGTTTTAGATTTATGACTTAAAGGGTGTTCTTACCATATACTTCTTTTTGTCTATTCTCTGTCCCAATTCCTTTACCCATTTATATTTTCTAAAGCAGCTTTAATAATGAAGTAAATCACATGACATTAGAATTATATATCAAGTGTTCTTACAATAAAAATGCCTAACAAAGTAAAAGGCATAAGTGATTGAGTTTCAGTCAATATATAGATTATTACACCATAGATTTCCTAGAAAGTACGGTGGTATGAAGAAAGGATAGATATTGGCATTGGAAAGCTCAAAGTAAGGGGATATTGGTTGTCTATCTGAAGAGGGGAGAAAAGAAAACAGATATGAATGATTCAGTGGCTCTGGTTTAGAAAAGGAAAGATACCTGTCCATCCTATGGCAATATTGATGTTGAGCTGGGGACTCTGATGAAAGTTCCATATTGAAAATTTTCACACCTGAACCTGCTATTGTTAGGTAGCTAGTCAGCCATAACAGGTGGTCAGGGAGAGGGTAATGAAAACCAGTAGTTTATGGGGAGGACATGACACATCCAAGAGAGTCCATAAGTTGCAGTACTGGAAATGACAGACAGCCTTCTTAAAACAGTCAAGCATCAGGAAACTGGGGACTGATACGTGGAAACCTTCCTTCCCCAGCCATAGTTCACTATGACCCTTTAAGGGAGCTACTGTTGCCAGACCATTTCATCACTTTTTCTTGTGACCAGGTCACTGGTACCCTCCCTCATCACCAAAGCCAAGTCACTATCACCACTTGTAACTAGGTCATCACAACCCTTATGTAGGAAATTTACTAAGTATTATACCAAGGATTATTAACTGTTTAAGAGGGTACAAGAGAGTAGACTAAGAACATGGGCACTCAAACCTGCTAAAAACCCCAACTCTGTGAGTATCATGTTGTCCTCTTGGAGATGACTCCTTAGGAGCCTGTTCTAAATGTTTGCACTCTCACTCTTTCCAGTATGTTCTTTCCAGTATGCTCCTGCCTGTTACTCTGAGACACTCATCTGAAATTCTTCCTGCAAGATTTCAGGAACCTGTGGGAGTGGATTCCTACAGTCATGTTGACTTCACAGTTTTTCTCCTCTATATCACTATCATGGTGTTAGATCCTTATACAAAGTAAAGGTCACTGGGTTAAAGTATTGTAGTTTAAGACTCTAGGTAACTAAAATGGTGGCACAGTCACAAATATATTTACATCTGAATAATTTTGCCACTCTCAGGACAGTGCTTTATACGTAAAGCTCCAGATTCATCCTCCAGGTATGGAAACTGGAAAATCACTCTTCTTTCTACACTTGCTTTGAGAAATGGAGTTTATAGAGTAATATGAGCTCAGAGGACTTGGGTGGAACTGAGCTTAGCATGTCAAGGAAGAGAACAAGGATTCTGTGGCTACCACAAAGTTGACAGGAGACATTTTGTTAAAAGAAGAGATCAGAAGGTATTCTGGGACCCTTTGGACATGATAGGGAATTTAGACTTTATTTTAAGAACAAAACTGAAATATTATAAACTGGGAAAGGCTTTGTATTTTTTAAATATTTTAATCTGGCTTCTGTCTGGAGATTAGAGAGAGGAATAGAAGAAGGGAAATCGAACAGAAGACTTGCAGTATTACAAAGAAAAATAATGATGATTTTGATCAGTTTAGTTTTAATACAGATGGAGAAAACTGGAAGAACTTGGGATATGCTCTGGAGTTAAAGAGTTCACAGAATTTTCAAATGATTTGGTATATGGATTATGGAAAAGAAAAAATTGAGAATAGCTTCCACTGACAGTGATAGCTTTGAAAGGGACTCTTTCAGGGAAGTGGTGGAAATGCAAGCCCAAGATGAATAGTTTTGGGAACAACTGGAAGTTGATAAATATACAGTGAGTAGAGAAAACAGAAGTACTATACATAAAAAAAAGCAATAAAGAAAGAAATGGGATGGTTGATGAAAGAAGTAAGAACTTGGAAAGAGTTCTATGCTTTTGCTTCGTTTTCTTGAACACTCATGGGTGTAATCCAACAGAGGAAGCTAACTGAAGATGTTAAGAAAAGATGTAATAATTTTAACTTGATAGGAAGATATTATTTAAAAAATGAAAAAGATGTATTGAGGTCTGAATTAATTTTTCTATTAGCAAGTTGTATAACATTTTTAAAAATTATTATGAATTCAATCTTTCTGGTTTTTTTTTTTTTTTTTGATACCAAGGGATTGAACCCTAGACTTATTCACTGAGCCACATCCTCATCCCTTTTTAGTTTTTATGTTGAGGCAGAGTCTTGCTAAGTTGCTCAGGGCCTTCCAAAGTTGCTGAGACTGGGTTTGAATTTTTGATTCTCTTGCCTCAGCCTCCCAAGTTGCTGGTATTACAGGTGTGTGCCACCATGTCCAGCATAATCTTGCTTTTTAAAATGATTAAAACAGTTTGTTAGAAATTCATTTGGTAATCAATGTTTTTACATTCCAGAAAAGATTTGAAGTAATTGAGGTAGACTATTCTGTTCTCCCCCACTAATCTTATTCAGTGCTTCCCTGCTCTGCAGGGAGCAGCCCTAGTCCAGGCTCAACCACAGTGGAAGAAATCAGTATTTGCACTTAATAATTTGGTGTTCTTTCTAGTAGATAATCACAATGCTTGAGTGGGATTGAACTGAATTCATTGCTGATGCTTTAGACAGAAACAGAGAATTGCCTGAGGGGTTATTTGCAGCTGGTTTCAATAGCACTGTGAATCCTGGATATGCTTTCTATTTCCATAAACAGAACTTGAAAGTCTCAATATTGGGATATATTTGTTGTATTGAAATATGAATGATAAATGCTGTCTAGGTGATACATCTTTTATCATTAGCTAGCAAAAAAAATTCTCCTGGATGGTTTATGGTATAATCCCTTTGATGCATAAACTTGTGGTAGAATAGGGTCATAGTCAGCTGCTACTGCTGGGTAGAATTGTGTGTATGCACTGTACATTTTAATTGTGCCTGCCTTAAATTTGTAATTCTGTATGCTTTGTGACTCTAAGGCAGTTTTAGCTTTTAAATCCACATTCCAAATCTACGTATTTAACCTGTGTGTTTAATTAGAAGTTCTACTTGACCTGCTAATATCACTGCGTTTGATGCAGGATAGATGGAATATAAGGTGTTACAAAAGAGCTCTGTTATTAGCATTGAAGAATATGTTCATGGCATGGAGATCTAGAAGCTAGCTAAATGCACGGCTTCTCTGTTGGCTATAGACCAAAACCAAAAGTATATCTTTTTTGTTTTTGCTTTTTGAACACCATTATCAATAATGCAAAATGTTTGATTTACAATAAAAAAACCAAAAATTTATAGCACTTTTTAAAATGTCTAGTTGACTAGATATTTTAGCTTTATTAGCTCATGGCTCAAGGTTGTCAATTATCTCAAAAAATTATAAAGCAGTGAAAACAATTTTAGTTGCATTTCTTTTTATAATAAGCAATTCAATCTGTAGAAACATTTAAGTCATAATTCCACTTGTGTAAATATTTGCTTGTCTATAATGTTATTATTAGGTATGTATAATATATACAATATCTGTAATATTATATATATGCACATACATATATATTAAGTGTTATATATTACAGTTAATGAAATGTTAAGTTTTTGACAAACAAATACACTATTATTTGTGTCTGGATATGACTTTTGGGGGGATACAAAAAAA
>PVKS010029951.1:0-24871 GCA_004027875.1 Aplodontia rufa | reverse complement strand
AATATGCTGATTCTAACTCTTTTGGGAAAATACCCAGGAGTGGGATAGCTGGGTCATAAGGTGGTTCCAGCCCTAAATTTTGAGGAGACTCCACACTGCTTTCCAGAGTGGCTAAACCAGTTTGCAGTCCCACCAGCAGTGTGACAGTGTTCCTCGTTTCCCACAGTCCCTCCAGCATCTGTCGTTGTTCGTATTCTTCATTTTTGCCACTCTAACAGGAGTGAGGTGGAATCTCATTGAAGTTTTGATTTGCATTTCTCTTATTGCTAATAATGTAGAGAATTTTCTCATATATTTATGGGCCTTCTGGACTTCCTCTGGAGAGAAGTTCCTTTTTAAGTTCTGTAGCTCATTTATCGATTGGATTATTTGTGATTTTGGTGTTCAGTTCTTTTAAGAACTCCAAATTGTAAAGAGTTTTCCTCCTTAAAAGCCTTTGGATTTTGGAGTAGCCAGCACACTAAACTCTTGCATGCCTTCTGCATACTTGTTAGAATTCTTTTCTTCCTGTTCTGCTCACTGCCTCTTACCTGTCCTTCTTACCTCTTGTCAATGTCACCTCAGTGAAGTGTTCCCTGGCCACCCTTAGGAAACCACCCCCATCCTCTCCAAATGTACTGTGGCCTTTTTCTTTCTCTTCTCTTTTCTTTCTTTCTTTCTTTTTTATTAAGGAGTTGAGTTGTTGTATAATCATAAGTGCATATAAGATAATAATATGATATGCCTTTGATTCTAATCCAGAATCACCCCCACATCACCCACCCCTAGTCTTTTGATTCTTCTATATTTCCCCTGTACAACAGTTATGAAGGTCTTTATATATACATATAAGACTGTGGATTTTCCAGTATTAAATGATTGCATAAGTATTGTTTGACTTCTCCTGGAGGGGGAGAGAGGGGTGATGGACATTTTCTTTATGATGCTCAGTGCTACTTGTAATGATCTGTTTGTTTGCAGTAGTTTTTGTGTGATAACATCTGTCTCTATCCCCAGCTCCCAAGCCCATGGAAGGAGAGGTGGATGGCTCAGAGATATGTCAGCCAATTGTTCATGTGTTTGTAACCATCTTGGTTTTCCTGTTTTAGACACCATTTTATACACACAAGTAACACCTTATTAATGTATGACTAAATGCCACATTGTGAAGCATGGGGCTTGATATGAGAAATCAGATAGCTCCAGAGGTGAATATTTACTCAGATATAAGAAAATGTTCTTAGCTTTGTTCTGTGCAGTAAGTTCCATGTTGAGCATCTTTAAGCAGTGAGCTAGAGATTTTCTTGTTGATGATAAATAGTGGCTCTTGTTTAAACTTAAACTAGTCAAATAAGTCTACGGTCTAAAGAGACCTTTGTTAAAAGAGCCCAGAATGGTACAGGCTACATTTGTCATAAATCTAATTAGTGAGTTGGCTCACATTCTTTGCTCCTGCTTGCTGGAGTTTTGAAAAGTCATGCCCTATAAATCTACTCACATTTAAAGTGAGCTATTAGCCCACAATAGACACAGTGTGACCTGAACAACCCATCCAGTGACAGCATCCCCGTCTCTAAGTCATTTTTTTCTTTTGCATCCAGTGAAGATGACATCACTGAGGTTATTTTCTAGATTGAAGCAAAAGAGCAATGACCACTTGTTGTGGGTAGATGCCAACATTTCTTGGCTATTGTCTTTATTTAACCTTTTCCCTCACAAGGATAGCATGCAGATTCACAGTACATATGTTCTGCAATTCTTTGAAATGAATGCTATAAACATGACAGATACCTATCATTGGTCAGTGAAATAACAGTCTAACACGGCAGTGGAGGTTGGTTTCAGTGTTAGAATTCTTGTTGGTTTTTTTTAACTTAATTATTGCACATTCATGTTTTCCAATTCTAACAAAGACCTCACTATTAAAAGTGAAGCTCAACTATCTATTTTAAGTGAACATTTTTTAAATGCTGCCTTAGTTGCCTGAGTTACAGTCCAGACAGGAAGACATGAAATATGATGTTCTGAATGATTTGTTCAGAAAAGGGGAAATGCTCAAAATAGAGGAAGCCATTAGAGTATCAGGAGAACAGCATGCTTGGGCTGAAGGTGCACATCTGTGACCATGGAAATTTCCAGTCAGGCCCTTCAAGGTTGAAGACTGAAACATGGCTCCTTACCATATCCCAACATCACCACCCATCGCCAACCAAACCACCCTTCAGCTGGGGACAGTTTCTCATTCTTCCTCCAAAGTCCTCATTTATCAAAGTCAGAAATAGGTTGGTAGCCAGAACAACCTGGGGAACAAAGGGTAGCTGACGGAAGAAGAAACTGGGACAAGCCCTCAGGATGGTGACCCTCCACCCCAAGCTTGCATCAGTTCTTAGTACCATTTAGAGGAGAAGCATCCAGCCCAGAGGTAAGAACAGAGTGTAGTCTAGACCCCTGCCCTCTGCGTAATGGCAGCAACAAGTTTAAGTGGGCATGGGGGACAAGAAGAAGTGTGTGAGCCTCCTAGCCATACAGAGGAGTTTGAAAGGAAAAGAAAACACAAGGAACACTAACAGACCCTCTGCAAGAGTAGATATACATCAGGAAGGGAACAAAGAAACAGGGCTTCATGATGACTTTCATCGACCTTGGGCACTTTAGTCTTTGAGGGCCCCATCTGCCATTAAAGACATGCTAAAACAGTGGAAGATAATATTTGCCAGTCTTATGCCTTAACCAAAATATATAAGGAAGTCCTACAATTCAATAATAAGAACAAATAAACAACCCAAATGGCCCAATTACAAACTGTGCATGCAGAGGAAGTCTTCGATAAAATTCATCACTCAATTATTATAAAAACACTGAAGAAACCAATAATATAAGGAACCTACCTCAACATTATAAAGACTATATGCAAAAAAACCAACCTCATAGTAAATAGGGGGACTGAAAATATTTCCTTTAAAATCTAGAAGAAGACAAGGATGTATTTAGCAAAGGAGCAGGTTAGAAAACACATACAAAAATAAATAGCTTTCCTATAAACCAATAATTAAACTGCTGAAAAGAAATCAGGAAAACAATCCCATTCACAAAAACCTCAAAAATAAATAAACTAATAAATGAAATACCTGGGAATAAATTTAACCAAGGAGATGAAAGACCTCTATACAGAAAGCAAGGCACACATTCAATGCAGTCCTATCAAAATACCAATGGCATTCTTCACAGAACTAGAAAAAAACAGTCCTAAAATTCATTTGGAAGAATAAAAGAAGATTGGTATATGAGTGATGTGGGGGTAATTCTGATTTAAGAACAAGTGCATATCATATTGTTACTTTATATGTATGACTGTGCAATAACTCAACTCCTCAATAAAAAATACAAAAAAGAATAAAGGACCCAGACTAGCCAGAGCAATGCTACCAGAAAAGCAATGCTGGAGGCATCACAATACCTGACTTCAAATGATACTACAGTGCCGTAGTAACAAAAACTGCATGGTACTAGCATGAAAACAGACACGGACACCATCTCCAATGGTGGAGAATAAAAGACACAGTGACAAACACACAAATATAGTCATCTGATGATCCTTGACAAAGACCAAAAACTTATATTGGAGAAAAGACAGCCTTTGTAACAAATGGTGCTGGGACAGCTGGTTATCCATATGTGGTAGAATGAGACTAGAACCTTATCTCTGATCCTACACAAAAATCAACTCAAAATAGATCAAAGATGTGGTAATTAGACCAGAAACTATGCAACTACTAGAAGAAAATGTAGGGTCAATACTCCAGCATATAGGCACAGACAAAACAATGACTTTCTCAATAAGACCCATAAAGCTCAGGAAATAATGCCAAGAGTTAATAAATGGAATGGCATCAAATTAGAAAGCTTCACAGCCCAGGAAATGATTAGGAATGTGAATAGAGAACCTATACAACTGGAGAAAATCTTTGCTAACTGCTCTCTGACAGAGGATTAATATCTAGATTATATAAAGAACTCAGAAAACTTAACACCAAAACAACCAAATAACACAAATTAAGAAATGGGCAAATGAATTCTTCTCAAAAGAAGAAATATAGATGGCCAAAAAATATGTGACAAAATGTCCAACACCATTACCAATTAGGAAAATGCAAATCAAAATTACAGAGATTTCATCTCATACCAGTCCTAATAGTGGTCATCAAGAATACAAATAATAATAAATGCTGGAAAAGATGTGGAGAAGACAGAACACTTTTAGTGGGATTGGAAATTAGTACAACCACTACAGAAATCACTTTGGAAATTTTTCAAAAAACTAGGAATGAAATCACCATATCACCCAGCTTTACCACTTCTCAATATTTAGCCTAAAAAATTAAAGTCATCCTACGATAGCAATTTATGCATATCCACATTTATAGCAGCACAATTCACAATAAGCAAACTATGGAACCAGTGTATGTGTCCATCAATGGGTGAATAGATAAAGAAAATGTGGAATATATACACAATGGAGTTTTATTCAGCCATCAAGAAAAATGAAAATATGTAATTTGCAGGAAAATGGATGGGACTTGAAACCATTATGTCAAGCAAAATAGGCCAAACTTAGAAAGTCAAGGGTTGTATGTTTTCTCTCATATGTGGAAGCTAGAGAGAAAAAGCGGGGGAAAGATGGGGTGATCACATGAAGAGCAAAGGGAGATCAGTAGAATAGAGGAAGGGGAGCAGGGGATTGAAGGAGGGGACGGAATGGGGGAAGTGCTGGGGAGGGATATTGGTCAAATTACATTGTAATATTGTGAGCGTGTACTAACATGTAACAACAAATCCCATGATTACGTACAACTGTAATGCAACGATAAAAATGTGAAAAAATAGGCAAAGAAAGAGATATTTCTCCAAAGAAGACACACCAACGACCAACAATATATGAAAAGATGTTCAGCATCACTAGTCATCAGGGAACTGCAAATCAAATCGCATTGAGATGTTGCCTCATGCTCATAAGGATGGCCTCCATCAAAAACAGAAGATAACAATTGAGTGAGGTTGTGGAGAAATCGGAACCCTTGTACCTGTCCATCAACAGATGAATGGATACAGAAAACGCAGTACATACAGACAATGCAGAATTATTCAGCCTTAAAACAAGGAAATCCTACCATATGTGACAACACGGATGAACCCCAGAGACATGATCAGTGAGATGAGGCAGTCACAGAGGACAAAGACTGCATGATTCCACTCACCTGAGGTTCCAGAGGAGTCAAACTCACAGAGACAAACTCACAGGAAATAGAATGCTGGCTTCCAGGGTTGGAAGTGGGTGGAGGGGGAGATGCTGGGATGCTGTTCAATGGGTGTGACGTTTCAGTAACACAATATAAATAATTTCCTGCGACCTGCTGCACAACATCGTGCTTATAGTTGACAATTCTCCATTGCACGCTTAAAATTTGTCAGAAAGGTGGATCTCAAGTCAAGTGCTCTTACCATGATAAAGACACATTTTTTAAACATATTCAAATTACAGTTTATGAGTGCATTGAGATAAGGGTGAATATAGTCTAGGCTGGATTCATTATTGTATATTAGTTGTTTTTACATTCATGACTTTTCTTCTGATTCTAAATGAACTTAAATTGATGAAAGGAAAATGCATTCCTCATCCAAAAGGGAACAGAGTATCTCACAAAGAGGAAACTGTGGGAAGATAATTGTTCCAAATATCACTCTTCTACCTGTATATGACCTTCACCAAATTAATGCGTTTGACTTTTGGCTTTCTCATAAATTGTATTATGAGCATTTAAATGAGATAATGTACACAGAATACTTTGCCTGGGCATTAATAGTCATAGAAATTTTGGCACATACAGGAAAACATTTGAAATGAAGTAAAAAAAAAAAGATGGCTGCTTGTTTTGTTTTGTTTTGGGCACATCAGCTGTGTGACCTTGAACTAAGCACTTAACCTTTCTGAGTCTTAGTTTCATCATCTGTAATAATAATTATCTGTCCTGCCAACCTCACAGGATTACTGAAAGGATCAAATGAGGTAACCGATATAGAAGCATGTTTATTATAGCTGAAAGCATCACATAATAGGAATTATTATAAAAGCAATTGAATTATGACAGAAGGAAGTATACAGTGCCTGGCACATAAAAGCTACTCAGTAGATGTTTGTTGAATGAACAAATGACTTTTTATTTTTGAACTCAGGGTCTCAAGCATACTAGGCAAGCATTCTACCAATGAACTATATGAATAAATGAATTTATTCACCCAGCTTCGATGAATGAATGAATGAGTTCCTCACAAAGCAGCCAATATTTGAAATACTAGAATCTTTACTGGTGTACTTAATTGTGAAAAACATTGCAAAGTGAGCCCAAGACAAAGATAATAAATGTTTCATATGAGAATAAGATTACAACTAATAATTCATAACTAACTTTCACCACTTCCGTGTCTCAGTCTCAGGCTTCTGGAAGATACACATTACTTACACATTTAAATCCCCAACATTTCCCATCCCAGTGTTGATTTGATACACACCAGGCACTCAGCAGGTACTTGGAAATTAAATCTATCCAATAGGTTTGCTCTTGTAGCCAATCTTAACATCTTCATGTTGAAACATTCTTAATTCTGTTATTTCCTCCAAACTCTTCCTTTGCTTTTTGTTTAGTAAGACTTTTCAAATTAAAAAGGGCTGACAGGGGCTGGAGCGGTGGCTCAGTGGTTATGGCACTTGCCTAGCATGTTCAAGGACACAGGTTCGAACCCCAGAACCCCAGCCCGACATACACAATGAAGTGTCGGAGCAACAAAAACCACATGAAAAACTAAATAAAATTGATTCTCTCTCTTTCTCTCTCTCTCTTTAAAAAAAGGGGGGAGGGCTGACAAAAAAATAGTTATTTAAATAAGCAAATTAATAGGTTGCCACTGTGTTTCTACTTTAAATTTGCTAACCATACAGCCGGCAGGTGCTTGAGAAAATATACTTTGCATTATGGGAGTTACAATAGAATAGTTTATCTTATATTATGAGACACAATAGAATAGTTAAAACTCCCAGTATCTTAATCAAACACACTTCAGAATTCTGCTAATGATTCTTGCTAGTAATGAATGGTTCCATCATATAAATCCTTTGCATCTTAGCAGAGAATTTTGACCAAGTATGAGTTTCTCATTGATAGGATCAGTCCTAAAATCTCCTTCCTTAACTCGGAGGGGTGACCCCTCCATATCTAAGAACAGTGCTCAGAAGTAAAGAAATCTC
The DNA here is from genome assembly GCA_004027875.1 of Aplodontia rufa. Classification (NCBI taxonomy): domain Eukaryota; kingdom Metazoa; phylum Chordata; class Mammalia; order Rodentia; family Aplodontiidae; genus Aplodontia; species Aplodontia rufa. Next base: position 17,592 of record PVKS010029951.1, on the reverse strand, counting down.
GCGGTTGTCACACAGCCTGTTGCGTCACTGAGCTGTGACCACTTGCTTATTACTACAGAGAGTGTCTTTGGAGAATTAGCGTGCAGTGCATTTTGAGGAAATTGCTCCTTTGATAGTGTCTGAGTATAAATTGCGCCTCAGCAATGCAGCTGTGACTGTAATTGGCCGACGTTTTCAGCAAGAAAGGGCACTGATCATCTTTCTCAGGCAATGGCTGTTGGAAAAGCCCTATTATTCCCAGCATTTCCCAACTTGCCTCCAAACAGCTTCTCTCTAACCCGCTTCCTTCAGCGCTGTCTTCTACACAGTTCTCTCTTCCCCCTCCTCTCGGTTCTAATGTGGTACTGTGTGTGCAGGGGGAAAGTCCTGGGTGGTAGCCGGGGCAAAGCTTTAGTTCTGGGAGAAAAAAAAATAGCAGGAAGTCTTTAAATTTCACTTAAAGGTGAAGGCGGTGATTCTAATCTCTGTCCTGAAAAGGACTATCACTAGTAAGTTGTCTTGAGTGGTACATTGTAGTTAATGACAGCAAGATGCTCTGCATGGAAGAGAGCAGCTTTTCAAAACAGAACCTACTTTCCATGAAAGAAGGGTGCAAGGTTAGAAATGTGACCTTCATCGTTAGCCTGATCTTACCTCAGGAGCATAACGCAAACATCAAGTCATCCTAGTTCCCAAATCTTCAAAACACATCCTGGGGAGGTTGTTAGCTTACCTGCCTACCACAATTTTTACACTTCTCTATGTGGGACAGCTCTGTCCTACAATCTCCTCCAAACAAAGGCTGTGCCTGTATAATCCCCTGTAGAATTCACAGAGCTGCTCCATACCTGGCACATAGTAGGTGCTCAAGAACTGCTCATGGACTGAGTGATTCATATAGGCTCAGTCGTGTGTGCAAAAGCTGCAGTACCCACACGTGGCCCAGCACGGAATCAAGTTCCCTTCCCAGACTCCCCAGCCACGTCCCACTGAGGGTCTCAGTGACGGCTTTTGTCTTCAGAATCCTCACTTGTTGGATTCTAAACTTTAGAATAAACCAGAATGTGCTGCCTGCAGTGTAAACATTTCCTCCTGCTCTGCAAAAGGGACCAGGTGTCATGCAGGTTTTAGCTACTTCATCATTTTATGAATTTCAAGGCAACGCACAAGGGCCTGCCACTGCCGTCACTGTTTGGCAGGGCCAATCGAGAAGACATAATCTCACAATCAACATGACCTTGAAACCTGGCTCTGACCTACACCATGCAGCCTTTGATTCTAAAAACAACAAAAACTTAACCCTTTTAAATTTTGGCTCTTTCATAATTGGAATAATAAAATCAGAGCCCCTGACCCCATGTCGGGTATCTTAGGTGAGATAATATAATGAAAGAGCCTTGTGCAAAGTGACTTCTCAACAGATGATAGCTGCCATCCATAGGGGCTTCCAGCAAGGCCAAGCTGCCCAAAGGTGGACAAGACCCTGTAGCTGCAGGTGAGCAGAGCATGGTGGACTCCTCTGCATTTGGGCTGCAGCAATGGGGAGTGAGACAGTGATGCAGACCCAGGCTCCTGCACAATGGGGTGGGGACAAATGTCTTTCCATTCAGGACAAAGGGAAAATGACGTCTTCTGCCCCGAGTCACCTGCAGTACAGTTGGGGATTGGGCAGCAGGAACCACAAGGTGATACCTGTTAGCACCTTTAGATGAGGAGGGGTCTTTCCTCCTATAGAGGTCAGCTTCCCCCTCTACCTAGAAATAGCATTTCCTGAAAACTCCTATTTTCCAGTGGCTGATCAGCGGCCGCCTAGGGTTGTGACAGATTTGGCATTCCACTCCACGTAGTGTCGTCTGTTCCTTTTTTCCAGAAGAAGCATTAAGAGGCAAGTGCAGACTCGCCTCCTCCTGCTCATTCAGATCTTCAATTTAAACAGAATTAGAGTTGTTTGCCTTTTTCAGTTGGGGAATGTTCGTTGTTTTTTGTTGTTGTTGTTGTTTTCCTTTAACTTTTTTTTTTTAACCCAGGACAAATTTACATTACCCAATATACTTCTTAAGTAATTTTGGATGATGGTAAAGATATATTAAAAATTAGAATTAGTTGGAGATACTCCTGGATTTTTAAAGACCTCTTAAAATGAGCTCCCTTTTCTTCCAGCCATGATGAACACTGATGTGCCAGGGCCTGTCACAGGGAGTGTGAGAATGGAAGTCACTGGCTGGAGCATCCTGAAATCAGTGAGTCTGGTTTCTCCCGCTGTCTGTATCCAGGGTCTTCTCCAACGCTCATAAACAGCCAGCAGGACAACCTTCGGGGCTGTCCCCCGCTCTTGCCCTGTAATGGTTGATGAGCCCGAGCGCAGACAAAAGTGCAGCAAACACCTCAGAGAAGGCGGTTGTTCAGAGGCAAAGCAGAGGACTGGCTGAGCAGATGACATGTTTACATTGCGTGCAAGGCTGTCGCTCGGCTGCTGGAAGCAAACAACATCTGTTGCAGTCCTATGGGGCCCCCAAGGTTCTCGTCACCTCCGTGTCAGAACCAGGAGGGGGGCAGCCTGGCTGTGACACCATCTGTGTGCCAGGGATTCAGGCCAATTGGCCTGGCTCTCTGAGGGCTTAATTCACTCCATCCGGTCTGTACCAAGAAAAGCCTTGGAACAGACTAGTACCATTCTCACCCTCTCTCTCACTTCCCTAACCTGCCACAACCTCAGAGGAAATGCAGAACTGATAATTGGCCACTTGAGGAGTCTGTGGAGCTCCTTTCCGCCAGCACCCTCTGATCTCACCTTCACCTCCTCCAGCCTTCAGCCGCAGCCGCTTTGGAAGCTCACAGAACACTTATGAGCAAAGCCGAAGGACCAAGGCTGGTGTTCCGCGAACAAGCTGCTGGCATCATCATCTCCTCTCACAAAGGATCTCACAGACACACACACACACACACACACACACACACACTCACCTCACGACCTCCTCCTGGGCATGACTCCCTCCACCATGGGCTCCGATGGTGGAATATGTCCTGGGGAAAGGAAAGCAGAGGCACATCCTCAGAACAAAGAAAGGGAAACTTGGATTTTCCAGGCGTGGTCCATGGGCCGGCAACCTCGGCATCCCCTCAAAGTTTGCTAGCACCCTCTTAGACCCTTCAATACCCACAGTGTCACAATCTGCATTTTAAGCCAGGCATGGTGGTACACAACTGTAATCCCAGTGACTTGGGAAACTGCGGCAGGAGGATTGGGTCCAGCCTCAACAATTTAGTGAAACCCCTGTCTCAAAACAAAATAAAAGTATCTCAGTGGTAGAGTGCTCCTGGGTTCAATCCCCAGTACTGGGGAAAAAAAAGAAAAAGAAGAAAACTTCTGCATTTTAACAAGTTCCCCACATGATTTGTTTGCATGCTCAATTTTAAGAAGCTCTGATCTGAGTCTCATGGTAATGGTAAGATGTGTGATCATTTTATATTAACACCAAGAGGAAGGAGATCATTGCTCATTCCATACTGTAATACAGAAAGGAACAGAGGCCCTGAAGCATCTGGAGACAGAAAGAACTATACAAAAGTTGATTGTTAGTAATATTAGCCAGAGGTCTGGCTCCCTTTGCCCTGCCTCTGGCTGAGCGGGAAGAAGAGAAAAGAGCATATGCAGGCAACGTGTCAGCAGTGGCACCCAGACAATGGAGAAGGAGTGGTTTTTCTACCTACCTGTCCACCCCTCCAAGCAGGGGGAGGAGGCCGGAGACAAACCTAGCCCTTATACCCACCTTCTGCCGCAGCCAGAAAAGGACTAGTGAAAAACACTTGGAACTTCCCTGTCATTCAAAGGCTATTAAAATTTTACAAGATGAAAAGTACTTTTTTCCAAAAATAAAACCCAGAGTTATCATTTCAGTCGGCTGGGGAAATGTACAGTTCCTTTTTAGAACTGTGAATAAGAGCAACTCTGTAACAATTCTCAAGTCCTGGTTCTGATTCTACAATCCTCTCTCTTTCACAGGGAGAAAACAGAGTAAAGCCTTCAGGTGTTATTTAGATCCTCAATGCTTACCTATGCCCGCACAGCCCTCATTAGATTCCCAAGGCACTGTCCCTACCCCCAGAGCAGTGCAATCATGGGTTGCCTTTACCTCTCTGGCCCTTGGAGTTTCCATATGCAGCAGACTGTTACTGAAACCTGAGGAACTCAGACACATTCAGGGAGGACCCATGGGAGGGAAGAGGGTGAGGGCATGGGAGGCAGACCGCAAAGAGGGGGAGTGGGACCGAGGTCACAGCCCATCCCAGCTCATTCCTGCTCCTGATTGGATTTCACAGGCTGAGGGTCAGGTCTTCTATTTCCACCAAGCCTGTTCTTGCAGGTGGATCCTGTGTATGAGTGTGTTGATTTCTGCTCTCTACTGAAGTTCCTCCACAACCAGGCCAGGAGTGTGACAGGTCAAGGGTCCTCAACACCCAGTGCTTGCTCTGTGAATCCCCAGCAAGCTGATAGTCTGTTGGGAGAAATCCTCAAGGAGAGGCCTGATAGTTAGTGTTGCTTTCCTACAAGGTATTTTAAGAAATATTCAAATTATTTAAAACATTTAAAAATCAGAAATTTTCACTTATTAAAAAAAATTCAAATTTCCCGCTTCCCTTGATTTGTTAAATTTGCTGACCCATTTTCCACGTGGCAACGATCAGCTAAAGATGTGGCCCCTTCCCTCTTTTTAGACACCCTCCATAGTTCCCGCTGCCAGCTCCATTCCTGAAGTCTGGCACCTGCCCACTCTGTGCTCCTGATACTTACCCACCTGATCACAAAAGGCATTTACATTCTCAGCTCCTTTTTTGCAGTCTGAGGTTAAGATGGGTCCCCCAGTCAGAACTACTCTCTGGGAGTGCGAATATGGTTGGGAGGAGGGTCCATTTCACTCAGTTTACAAAGAACTGAGATGTTTCTTTATCTCAGAACATCAGATAAAAACAACGAGTGCCTGAGAAGAAAATTTTAAAAACTGTGTGGATAAACCATCCTTGGTCATTTAACAGGATGCCTGCACCAGCAAGGACAGACTCCCGTAACTAGCAGTCCCTCTGCATAGCATAGTATTGCTGGCAGTCCTAGAGCATCCGTCTGGCTCCAGCCTCTGGTTGCTCCACCTTACCTGCTGGGATCAGTCCTTCCCATAACTCTGACCTGCCTGCAAGGATGCTCTGTCTCTGAATTTACTAAATGCCCCCATGTTTCTGCATTTCACTATCGAAGCAACTCATTTGTTTCCAATATAATTATGAATTATTCCAGATCTACAGAAAAGAACTGAGAACCGCATAATTCATTCTCCTCCTGACTTCATTGAAACCTCACACTTTATCATACTACTCGAGAATATTTTTTCCTGAGGAATAAAATAGTGTAAGTACAGTTGGTGCTCCCCAAATATTCCTCCCAGAGCCAATTCTGATTACTGAGTTCCAGAGGTTACCGGCAGCCTACATTGTCTTTCTCCTGCATTGTTTTAAATACACTTCTTAGGTTTAACCATTGGAGATTGGGTAATTTTTAAGTGCTATGTCACTGGAAAACGTGTCATGATTGAGTTTAATATTTGCTTTTCTGGTTGGTGTCTGATTATTTATTTATTATTTTGCTATTGTCAACAATGCCACAATGAATGTTCTGTATCTATCTCCCTACACATGTGCACAATTCTCTTTATACACCTACACGTGGAATTTCGGGTCACGGGCAGCACTTCTTTACTTTTATTTTATTGCCAACTCTTCTCCAAAATAATGTCATTGTTATAGTTTCCTAGAGAGCAATACAGAAGAACTTCCAATCCTCTATCTTTTCTAGTATCTGGCATTGCCAAGGTTTTAAATTTGGGCCAATATAAGGATGAAACAACATCTTCCATTGTTTAAAATTCCCCTTTTTGATTACTAGTTAGATTGAGCATCTTTTCACATATTTATAGACCATAGGAATTCCATACCATGAATTGCCTAGTCACTTATTTCATTCTCCTCTCCCCCTTTGAGTTTTCTGCTTTGCATCAATTTATAAGCATGTTTTTAATTGTAGTAACAATCAGTTGAAGGTATGTGCATCAAAAATGTCATTTTCAGTATACATATATATGTACACACATATATATATACACACACATACATATATATACACATATTTATGATGAGGGGTTTTTACAGAGGTGTATTTTTACAAAACTCTTGAATTTGTTAATATTTTCCTTTTTGCTTACATTGTCTTTGTCTTATTTAAGAAACATTTTCCTACCTTGGGATTGGGGGTATAGCTCAGTGGTCAATCATTTGCCTAACATGCCCAAGACCCTGGGTTCCATCCCCAGTATCAAAAAATAATAATAATAATAATTCCCTACCTTAAAGTCAAAAATATATTTCCTGATGTTATCTTCTAAAAGTTTTCAAATTTTACTTTGTATGTTGAAATCATGGATCCCTCTGGAATTTGCATTTGTTGGGAGATAGGTATCTACTAATTTTTCACCTTTATTGAAGACTATCTTTTCCACATTGGTTTGCAATATTACCTCTTTCAAATATGTATTTTCATATATATTTAGGGCTATTTCTGCCATATCTATTCTGTTCCATTGTTCCTTTTTAATCTATCCCACACCAATGTCACATGTCTTAGTTCAGCTACCACATATTCATAATAAGGACAAGTTCCATTTCTTTTGCATTTCAGATTATCTTTGCTCTTCTTAATGTTTTGCTCTTCCATATGACTTTTAAGATCAGTTTGTTATGTATTGTGAGAATCTCCATTGCACTTTTGATTGCAATTTCATTACTATAGATTGATTTGTAATTTTGCTTTAAAGACATACCTTTTATAAGTTAAAGAAGTTTCTTTCTGTCTGTACTTTAAAAAGAATTCTTAATCCTAAGACTAAAGGTGTAGCTCATAGATGGAGTACTTGCCTAGCGTGCACAAAGCCCTCTGTTCAATGCCCAGCACCACACACATACACATACAGATACACACACACACACACACACACACAGACACACATGTCATAAAAATATTAAACTATGCTTCCATTCCTTGAATAAATACTCCTTGGGAGACATAGTGTTGAGCTAATTTATATTTATATGTTAAATTTTTCATTTATATTCATTAGTGAGATTATAATGTCTGTAATTTTCTTACACTTTCCTATTTACTGTTAACCAGATGAGCTAGATTATGTTCTCTTTGCTATTCTCTAAAATTGTTTATATAGGGGCTGGAGTGTTGGCTCAGCGGTTTCGGTGCTTGCCTGGCAAGCACAAGGACCTGGGTTCAAACCCCAGCACCACATACACAACTAAGTGTTGGAGCAACTAAGGCCATGTGAAAAACTAAATAAAGTTGTTTCTCTCTGTCTCTCTCACTGTCCTTCTCTCTTTAAAAAAATAAAAAATAAAATTGTTTATATAATAAAGAGATAATTTGTCCCTAGAAGACTTATTATCCATAAAACCATTCAGATTTTCTGTATTTGGGACAGATTTAGCCTTCTGATTACTAACTCAATTTCTATAATGCTTGTTGGTATATTTAGACTCTCACTTTCTCCTTGAGATATTTGTTAATTCATTGCTTTCCAGGAAATTATCTACTTCATCTCAGTACTCAACATGATTGGGCCAGGGGGTAATTCAATGATAGAGTGTTTGTCTAGCATGTGTAAGGCCTTGATTTCCATGCCCAGCACCACAAACTACATAATACATACATACATACATACATACATACATACATTATTGGGATAAAGTTATACATCATAATGTATTGTGATTTTTAAAAATTTCTACAGTATCAGTAGTAAATTATCTTTTTAATTTCTATATTATTATTATTACTATTTCAACTTCTCTACTTCTCCTCTACCCTTTCCTTCTCCTCTCTTTTCCATTGTCTCATCTATATACATCACAAAGCTCAACTCTAAATAGCAATGTCTTCTCTGATAATTTTGAAGTTATAATTGGTTTTTAAGATATAGAGATCACTATTTATAAATAACAAGACTTTAGGTAGAATGTGCTTCCAGAAAGACTGTCTTGGTACTTTTTTGTTTGTTTATTTTTTTATTTTATTTTTATTTTTTATTAAGAAATTGAGTGGTTGTACAATCATAAATGCATATAAAGTAACAATATGATATGCATTTGATCCTAATCCAGAATCACCCCTACATTGCCCACACCCCAGTCTCTTGATTCTTCTGTATTTTACCCCTATGGCAATCTATACAAGATTATGAATTCCAGAATTAAATGATTGCATAAGAATTACTTGATTTCTGGGAGGGGGTGGTAAAAAGTATGTTACATTGTTGATCATTGTCCTACATCCCTCCCTATCTTTCTTTCCTCTCCCCTTGCACCCAACCTGTCCTCTCCACCCTCCCTCCCCTACATATCTATGCTTCCCCTAGATTATATGTTGCTACACCTTTGATGTGTCTGGTACAAGCACTTGACTACTTTTCACCAAAGCCTGGGTTTTGCTCTAGTTTCCACAAATGAGGGAAAGCATTTGACCCTTGAGTCTCTGGGTTTGGCTAATTTCGCTCAGCATGATTTCTCCCATTGCCTTCCATTTACCTTCAAAGGCCATAATATTATTGTTTCAAATAGCTGAACTCCATTGTGTATATATACCAGAGCTTTTGGAACCATTCATCCAGTGAGGAGCAAGTGAATTGGTTCCATAATTTAGCTATTGTAAATTGAGCTGCTATGAACATTGAAGTTGCTGTGTCACTATAATGTGCCAATTCTAACATCTCTGGGGAAATACCCAGAAGACAGATAGCTGGGTCGTATGGTGGATCCAGCCCTAACTTTTTGAGGAGTCTGGATACTGCTCTCCAGAGCAACTCTACCAGTCTGCGGTTCCATCAAAAGTGTGCTAGTGTTCCATTCTCCCTGCAACCCCTTCAGCATCTGTTACTGTTTATATTCTTCATCTTTGTCAATCTGACTGGAAGTGAGGTGAAATCTTAATGTAATTTTGATTTGCATTTCTCTCATTACTAGTGGTTTAGAACACTTTCTCATGTATTCATTGGCTTACTCAATTTCCTCTGTTGACAAGTGCTTCTATTTAGCTCTCTGGCCCATTTATTGATTGGATTGTGTGTGTTTTGATATTAACTTTTTGTGAGTTCTTTGTAAATTTTGGATATTAGTCCTGTCAGAGGAATCACAGATCATGATTATCTCTCATTCTGTAGGTTCTCTCTTGACAGTTTTGACCACTTCCTTGGCTGAGCAAAAGCTTTTTAATTTAATTACATCTCACTCATTGATTATTGACTTTAATTCTTTCACTTTGGGAGTCTTGTTGAGAAAGTCTTTGCCTACTCCCAGATGCTGGAGTGTTGCTCCTCCTAATTTTTCTTCTAGCAGTTGTATGGTAGCTGGTTTGATTTTTATTTCCATGATCCATTTTGATTTGATTTTTGTGAAAGGTGAGAGATAAGAATCTTCTGGTACTTTAATCTCCTGTTTTCCATGGTACTTTTCTAATTTTGATGGAAAACATGAATGTTACAACTTTGAGTACAATTTAACCCCATCCTCAAACTTTGAAACTAGCTTCTCAGGAAGACACACACAAAAAAAAAAACACAAAACTTTAGTCTTTCCTGCCTTCATATCCCACAATTTATCTTTCCATATATCAGAAATAATTTTAATTAGCTCAGTTTTATATATATGTAAAGATGATGCTTTGATCACTTAAAGGAAAACATATTCCTTTATAGACACTTTTCTGTGTACTTTCTCTTGTGCCTCAGTTTCCCAAGAAAGCTCTCCTCCTAACCTGGATACCTGCCTTCCTTCACCCAAATGTTAAAGGCCTCCTCTTTGTTTCCTACACAGTCTGTCTCCCCAAAGAGTCAGGCATCAGTCATCCTTCTACCTGGGGAGCATCCATCCTTGCCATCCTTTCCTTAGTCAGAAAGAGATTATTTCCAAAATAGACTCCTTCGGGGAGGAAGGAGAGCCAGCTGCACCACTGTGCATCTGGCTTATCCCCACCAATCCCAGTGCTGGCCTCAACAATGTCAGGGTAACTTCCCCTGAGACTGGTCTTGGCAGTGATGCTCACTGACAGCCTCAAAAAGTTCCAAGTAGCTCCAGAGTCTTTCAGCCAAACAAAATAGCAGCCATTTAAACGGATCATCAGCTCCTTCATTCCAGTGGCAGCTGGCACTATGTGAACATTCAGTAAATATTAATCAGGAGCTATCCAGTGGCAATGAAGAGAGACAGAAGAATAATCTGATGGCTTAACCAAGGTCACACTAAGCAGTCACTGGGCCCTAATCTTCAAGGGATGGCTCATGTCCCCCCCAGCAAGAGTGACTCAAGCCATGGGAACCGGCCCATTGTCAAAAAGCATTTCATTTCTACCTGCCAAGGCCTCTGGGACAAAGCACATGTCCTGGTTGTAACTGAGCTATGTGAGTAAAAGGGGACCAGTCAGGATTCCCTAAGCCAGCTTGGTGAAACTATTTTTTTTTTAAGGCAATTATTAAAACTTTGCTTTTGAGACATGAAAGTCATGGAGAATCAAGACTGAAGTACCTTTCTCTGACTGTTTTCAGAGCCATCAAATGAGGAAGCTTATTTAGATGCTGACTGAGGGGAAATGAAACCTTGGTATTCGCAGCTTGTTCCACCCCTCAATGGCCCATTTTTCTAATACAAGTATGATCCAATACCACATCTTACAGTTTTCTGTATCTCAGACTTGGTCATGCTGGCATGGGTTGTGACTACTTCAGCAACAACCTTCCCGTAACTAAAACAGGATGGAGAATATTATTTGAAAACACAGAGTGAAGGAGCTTGGCAAAAAGCATGAGAGGTTTAGACTACTAAGTGCATAGGTAAAGCATGACATGGTTCCTAATTTTTCTGGTTGGCCCAATTTCAAATAATCACTGTAAGAGCTTATCAAAAGATGGGTCTAATTTCCATGCAGGAACTGAAAGAGGGCATTGGAACAGGAATCACTCACTGAATAAATTCAGTGAATTGACCCTGGCCCCTGGCACATTGGAGGAGCTGCAGTCTCACATAGAAGTCTTCCTTTCAAAGCTAACTTGCTCCCCACAATTCTTCAAGGCTCTACTTTGCTAAGAGTTTTCCTTCTCTGATCTAACTAGTTATCCTCTTGACTTTTTTTCATCTCTGTCCTAACCAATCATGCCTCAACTGTACTCACTAATCAAGTCCAGCACATACTCCAGGTGGAGGCCAAGACCCTGGATGTCTTCCCTTCCCAGAGGGGAGGTTGGATGTGAACAGTCCTGAGGTGACAAAGACACCCTTACAATCATCAACCTGCTCACTGGGTCCCTAAGGGAGCTCTGTGGAAAGAATACCCAACCAACATGGGCTGCCTTAAATCACTTTGAGTGTCTTGTCTCTCAGAGATGTTAAATGCCTTAGGGAAGACCCTTAACACTCTTATAAAGTGTTTTGCACAAAGTGATCTCTTGATAATATTTCTTGATTGATTTCCAGTTGGTTAATTTTCTAATCTACCTATAATCAGAGTCATGATTGTAGAAGACATTTTTGAAAGAAAGAATCAATCTTACTTAGTTTTTCATGTGGCTTTCATAGCTCCAACACTTCATTGTGTACATGGTACTGGAGTTCAAACCCGTGTCCTTGCACATGCCAGCCAAATGCTGTAACCACGGAGCCACAGCTTCTGCCCCTAGAAGACATTTTTTTAAAGCAGCTATGAAAACTTTGTTTTTTAGACATAGACGTCATGGAGAACCAAGACCGAAGTACACTTCTTAAGCCTTTGACTCAAGCTGACTATTGTATCTAATGTATAGATCTTGACACATCTATATATTTTAAAAGAAGAAAACATTCCATAAATGTAAAAAATAAGAAAAAAATCAGGATGCACAGGTGTAAATTCAGGCACAGATGTTTACTGGGATTTGCTGTTCCCAGGCCAAATTCACCTACACCTCCATAATGATGGTGGGCATGGGAAGTGACTGCGGGCAGGGGAAATGGGGGGCAGGAGAATTGGCATGCAGGGAAAATGGCGGTGGACCTTGGCAGCTGGTTTTATCAGTTTAGGGAAATGGGAGGGGTTGAAGGGGTTGGCCTTTAAGGGATTGGCTGGTGGATCCATCAATCATCAGGTGTTTGTCTGCCAGCATCTTGACTGGTTGTTCTTTTCCAGGGCAAGCTGCCTGACGCCCTACCCCTTAGCCAGCCAGCATGGCCTCCTGTCTTGACTGAAGCCACCCCCACAGGCAGCCTAACAATAAGCATAAAGGTAAATTATATGCAGCACCTTGCCCTTGCAAAAGTCTCAAACATGAAAAACAACAAAATTAAGCTCCTTGTTCCTTGGTAATAGAGGCTTATATTATGATTCCCCAGTAAGACTATGGAACATAAACCGCTTTTGCCTCTCAGCGGAGTGGAACATAAGCCTGTCTTTCTTCTTCATAATTATTTCATTTAGAAAGCATAGAAGAGACATATAGAAAAATAACAGTATGAAGAGTACAGGGAGAACTCATTTCTTGGAGCAGATTTTAAATGAATTAGGAATGTATTTTTGCCATCTGCTGCTGTTACTGCTCTTATGAAATTTGGGATTCACAATTTGCAGTTTGTATAACACTAACTCTGGGACTCAGATAATCTATGGCAGGATCTGTAACCTGAGGGAAATGTTCTGGATGACTTTTGCAAACTCCTCAGCACAATAGAGAGTCTAGCTTCCTAGGGCCTCCCCAGCATTTGACAAGCACTGCCACATGCTTCTCAGGGGAGAGAGGACAAAGGCTGCTTCCACTGGGTGTCATGCCACATTGCATGTTCAGAAAACCCTTCAAAATGTCACTGTTGCTCCTCCTAGCATCACTGAATGCAGAGATATTTATTACACAACTGAAAAGACACACTTACTGGGGCTAAATAACATAGAATCCCAGAACACTGTGGGATAAGGTATTTAAGCAGAAGGTATATTTGCACACAGCCTCCCCTAACGAGGAAAACAGACATCCCTCAATCAACAAGAAAAAAGTAAAACACACAGCAATAAGTAACATGGAGTGAAAGATGCAAAACTCTTAGCACCCAAACAAGCCCCATTATTCTTTAATCTTTAGGCTTAGAAAGGGGAGGGAGAAAGGAAGATAGACAACATGTTCTCTAATCATCTATCAAAGAGTCAGACTCATTCTTCAGTTCTAGGAAAGTGACCTCAGATGATCCGTCTACCTAAATGCTAATACCTGGAAGTCATTCTATTCATTCTCCCAACAGAACCAAGCACCAAAACTACAAAGACGAAAGAACAAGGCACCAAAGGAGCTTCAAGTCCAGTGGTGGCAGCCACAATAGGTCATGACCTGCTTTAATGTAGGGAAGAACAGGGTGGGGACAGAGGGGGAGTACTGCTGCTCCACAGACACAGTAGGAGCAGGTCTCAGCCTACCGAGCCATTGCTCTTCATACTTATGAAGCTCAGGTCCTTTCCCCAATCCCATCACCTGACAGGAAAACCACCTGCCACACCTGTTCTCATGGGTCACCACAGGAATCAACAGCACCAACCTTATGGAGTGAGAAGTGGATATGCATGAACTTTGAACATTTATTCTTTATAGGGGGTGTTATTTTATTTAATCCTCACCACAACCCCATTCTCCAGTTGAGAACACTGAGCCTCAGAGAAGTCAAGTAAAACCCAGAAGGAGCCACCTCTATCTCAGAGTCCATGTTCCTTTCATTATAGTTCACTCCCGATTTTGCCCCTAAATAATTGTTGTAAGCAACAATGATGGAGGCAGTCCTGTTGCTGTCTACTCAAGCTAAGACCTCAATCTCTTTGGTGGAGATTGTAATCTGTGGCAGAAAATTAGCTTGCAACAATGGTGGCTCATTACAGGCATGTGAGGATTGCTTTGGAGAATCCTCAGAAGCACCAAGCACCCCTGCAAGAACCTCAGCACAAACCCCATGAACCTGAACAGCAATGAAGTTATTTAAGAGGACACTGAACCTGTGCGACACATGTTCGTCAAGGGTAGTGTCCAGGATCATCATTTCTGTAGTGTCATCTATAAAAGCACCTCAAGTGGCACAGAAGTTTCTTGCTTCAATACCAAAATTTTAGTGGCTATAAAACCACACACTTTTTACCTATGTTTAATGCAAGTATATACTCAGAGCCTGATGCTTGTAGCCCTATGTCACCATGAGGCAGCAATGATAGAAGCAGACTCCAGGGATGTACAGTGGGAGGTGACCATGTTTACTGTAGGTGATGCAAGGTAGTTGTAAGGCAGGCTGGATCGTAGGTCCTCCATAAAATTCTACGACTATCCTTAAAATAACTATACATGCTCATATAGCAAGAATTAGAAGTGATATTAGTAGCACACAGACATGCTAATACAATTATGAATGGATAAAGTGCATAAGATACAATTCTCTGAAATGGCAACTCTCCAGTTTAAATTACAAAAGAAACACATATTTTTTAATGTGTGTATCACAAAAGCAAACATGCCTTCTGCCGTAATGTTCAGCCTCACCTTGAGCCCCAAGAAATGGAACTGGTTGCCTATGGACTAAGAACTCTGAAACTGTGAGCCCCTAAATAAACTTTTCTTCCTAAAAAAAAGAAAGAAAGCAAAGATTAAAAATTCAGACAACCTGAGGTCTCATGATCCATTTCAGCATTTACATAGAACATCTGCAGTGCAGGCAGAACTTTGATGAATAAATGATTGAACGAATGATTTAATTCATTCAATAGTTCACAAATCTTGGTGACATTTTCAGAGATTTAACTAAAGCTCACCATGCTTCAGAGGGGGTGAAACTACAGCCTAATCTAAAGGAATGCTGTAGACAAAAGTACCTAGGGATTGTTTGTTTATTTTTCATTTTAAGGAAAAATAATCCTCCAGTAATTAACACATCACACTTTCTATCAACCATTATTCCTTCATGTGGATAATTTAATCAAGGTTGTCCTTGTATTGGATGACTGGTCGAATGGGAGTTTTAATGGAGAGGAGAGAACTTGGGAGGCTGGCAAGTGGATCAGAAGGTTTGAGAAATGGTCATAGGTCTGAGAAGTCAGAGCATCTTGAAACAGAAGGGGAATTATAAGTGTGGGGGGTGGAGAGCCAAAGATACCACCTCTACAACCTGTTTTGCTCAATTCCATTGTCATTGTCCATTGAAATCAACAATAGGAGGGGAAATCTGAAGTTGCTCCCTGAGTTTGTTGGGTTGTCTATGTTAAACTCCTCTCCCACTGGGAATAATTCAAAAATTAATATTTTCCCACCACTGAGCTCTCACTATGTGATAGCTGAGATGCAGCACCCTCAATGTGATTATGTAGTAAGAAGGGAAAGAGCAACGGCTGTTAGTGTGGGTGGGGACCACAGAGCAGGTGGGCCTCCAAGTTCCGGAGAGTACAGAAAGAAACTTCCTCTGGCAAATGTAAAAGCCTTGCTATAAACATGTAAGCCTATTCCATCTTTGTTTTTCTATAGGAAAATTGGCTCTTCTCTGTCAACCAGGGGACATTTATGAGGTACCCAGCTCATACCAGCTGTTTCACATGTGTTACCTCATTGAGCCCTGCCCCCAACAACCTGAAAAGTTGGCAAGCCATCTCTGCTTTATAGATGAGGAAACTAAGACTCTCAAAGGTTACGCAGCTTGTCCAAGGTTCGCTAAGTGCCAGAGTCAGGATTTGAACCCAGCATGGTTACTCCCGAGCCTGCTCCTTTATCCCTTCTATACTGCTTCTTATCCCAAGTCCACATCTCACATAATTCTTGCTTATTTTTTTCTAAATTCCCTATGAAAATTGTTTCCTATAGAAATTTTTCTACCATCTTATGGCTCTGGACATATAGTCATTAGGTTGCAAATTAAATTAAATTGCTGTTCACATAAGTATGCAGGATTATCTTTAAAAGTAGCAGATATGCTTCGGGAACCGGCCCGGATAACATTTCACTCCTGAAACTCTGTGCTTTGCAGCGTCAGCTGATCAACCCTTGGGAATAGTTAATGATTTTGTCCTGGACTAGTGCACATCCAGAAAATTTGGTTTGACCTCAGCATGATGAATGTGTGTGATTTAGATCCGAGGAGTGATAAAAGCAAGGAGGTTGATACAAGTTGACAAAAAACAAGCTAGCCGTGGCTTGGTGTGATTTGCTATTTATGAAGGGATTCTGTTTGCTTTTGTGATAGATTCATCTACCCTGATTTATTCTGCTTATTAAAAAAAATTCACACTCATCAGTTTGCTCTCTGAGCATGATAAACACATTCCATGTCCCAAGTCCTATTACACTAAATTTATTTTCCATTCCAGCATGGGGCAAAAAACACATCAGATTTGTTCCTTCCAACTCCATTGGATGTTTTACCACCTACATTTGATACATTTAGATATTTTGCTTGCATTTCTGGGGGTTCTATTTTAATGTTTTAAAAAACCCACAATATTAGTAAGCAAAATTCGGATCTAAAATTTAATCATAATACCTTTCAAGAAATAACAACTGCACTGAAAGAGCTGTGTCAAGTGTTCCTATACATGAGTCATCTTATTTAACCTTCGTGTATATTAATTATCGAAATTAGTTTAAACAACAAAGATTAGAACAACTCATTATTATTATCTTTTGGGGGTTTTTCTTGGTTTTGATTGTGTGATTTTTTTTTTTTTGTCTGCTTAGCAGAATACACAGGAAGAAATGCTGAATATTAGATAGCTCTACACACACCAAAATGCCAGGCCAGACATTTTGAAATGGATATCCATTTTCAACAAGTTCAGCTTATAATGCATCAGTAAGACTTGTTTGCCTCAGGGCCAGGTATAGTGTAGAACCCCTGTGATCCCAGTGACTCAGGAGCATCACAAGTTCAGGACCGTCTTGGGGAACTTAGTGAGATCTTGGCTCAAAAACTAAATTAAATAAAATAAAGGCTGGGGTGTACCTCAGTGGGAGAGCACTTTCCCTGAATTCAATCCCCATCATCCCCTTCTACCCCCAACAAAAAGAATTTGTATTTCATTCTAAGGGTGAGAGGAAGCCATTGAAGGGTTTGAAGAGGAAGGACATGAGGACATGATCTGATTTTCTTTTTTCTTTCTTTTTTTAAATTTTATTGTACTGGGAAATTGAATCTAGGGCCTCATGTATGCTAGTCAAGTGCCCTAACACTGAGCTATATCCCCAGAGCTTTTTATTTTTTATTTTGAGACAAGATCTCACTAAATTGCTGAGGCTGGCCACAAACTTGTGATCCTTAACCTCCTGAGTAGCTGTGATTACAGGCATGTGCCTGTAATATTTATGCTTATAATATAAAAACATAACATTTATATTTTTTAAGTTTTATAAGTTTGTTAGACCTATATACTAATTTGGGATAAAGTGGTAGCCTAGAGGTAGTGCGCTTGCCTGACATGTGCAAGGACCCAGGTTCAAACCCCAGTACCACATACACAACTAAGTGTCAGAAGAACTAAAA